>VYZU01064797.1:19304-26348 GCA_013401355.1 Ceyx cyanopectus | reverse complement strand
TCTCTGTGGGCAGGGATATCCTGGCCACATCATTTCTGTTTTAATTACCAGTAGGTGGAGAAAGCTTCACCAGCAGAACAGGAAGAGCTATTGAGTTTCTTCTTTCCCCTAAGTTGCCTCTGTCCCTCTTCCTCTCCCTGTCACTTTTGCTTTCACATCTTCTGACTATCCAAAGCAAATCAGTGAGTTTGCTCTTAACCCAGAGAACCACATTCCCAATCCAGCCCTGCTGCTTATGGCACCAGCATCTTAGCAGAGCTGGGCTGGGGTCATTTACAGGAACCAAACAAGGTCTTGTCTTGGGTTCAGGGATGCAACTCACAAACACTTGTGTGCTTGCCAGTGCTGCCAGATCTTTTCTGTGGTCTCTGTCATTTGCAACACTGCCAGCTCTGTGCTGGATGAAAGGACGTCATGCTCTGCATGGCACAGAGTAGCACAGGCCATGCAGGTGCTCTGGGACAAGGACACCCACTATCCTCAGCATCTGGAGGAAATACCCTGACCCTCAGGAGCTGCTGTGATATAAACAGGGAGCAGAGATTTGCAAATCATCCTTCAGCATTGCCTGAAACAACTTATATCCTAGAGCCATCTAGGGGCGAAATCCCGGCTCCAAGAAGGCAAGGGGAGCTTTGCTGTTGAGTTCAGAGGGGTCAGGAGCGATGGGAAGGAGCGGTGTTTTCACACATCTATGACCTCGAGGTTCCCCCAAACCCATGATGCAAGAGTTGGTGTAAGGAATATTTGTCTTTTGCTACCTCTGCTCTAGCAGTGATGTCGGGCAGTGTGAATATGTGCAGCCAGGGCTTTGCTAAATCTGCACTGAGCAAAGGCCGTGGAAAATCAGCTGAAAATATTTTGGCTTTCTTGATTCTGCTGATAATTTGTGATATTTTTCAGGCACAGATCAAGAAATTGGTGCTTGAAAGAGCCTCAGCAGGATGAGAGGTGCAAAGCATAGAATTTGAATCTAAAAGAATGTGTAAAAATTTCTTGAAGTTTAGAATAGAAGCATTTCTCAATTGAGCCCTGTGGTACAAACCGCAGAGATACTCCTGGCTGTGTCTGGGAAGGTGGGTGGTTGGCAGGGACTGCAGCTGCCCTGTGCCCTTGTGTCATTGCTGTAAGCCAGCTGCCCAGCCACTCTTTCCTACTTTTTCTACCCCTTTGGCTCTCTCACCTGCAAACACACCAGGAGTCTGAGCTTAGAGTCTCTGTAGCACCATCTCAAAGCTGTATTGCAGTGCTCTGTGCCTCAATTCCCCATCAGCACAGTGGGGTCAGTAACACATCTGCAGAGGAGCTGGAGAACATCATCAGGGTGTCTCGGGACCTTGACCGGGAAGTGCCAGTGGTGTGCCTGGCTGTCCTCCTGACAATTAGTTCACTTATGATGGGAGAGAGAGGATAACTGGTGAGCAGTACAATACCCTCCGTCTAAATTATTCCTCCTCCTCCTCCACAAATGTCATAGCAGAGATTAGCCATCATGTGTCCTTAAGTATCCCATTTATCCCAAATGACTCTGAGCATGTTAACTGCATTTAGATTAAAATGAGCCTTTATACCCACACCATCTTCCAGCTCTGGATCAGCCCCTCATTTTGCCATTCCAGGAGCTAAGGACATGGTGACACCCCAGCTGTGGGACAGGGAATGTGTCACCACCAGCATTGCAGTTCCATTTTCCCAGATAAACATTTTTCTTCCTACTGTTTCAGGACAACTTTAATCCCTACAAAATTATCTTAATTTTGATTTGCCGATCATGGATTCCTTTTCAATTAACCTCAAAAAACACCAATTAAAAAGAGTAGTGCTTCAATCACATAAGAATAGGCTACACCAAAGCCTTTGGAAGTGTTTTAGCACCAAAAATTAATGATAAAGGTCAAAGCAGGTTGCAGCGCAGAGTCAGCTTTGAATGGGAAACCCCTGAATTAATGTGAGCATGAGCCCACAAAGTCTTCTGAAAATTTGGGGTAGATTTACTTAAGCTTCTAATTATACAGCCAAGTTTGTCTCAGACACGTACAAAGAGCTTTGAACGTGTTGGAGTCTCAAACTGAAGGCAGGGGAGAGCTCTGGTTCTGCACATCAAACCCCAGCGACCTTCTCTGCTTTGTAACTCCCTCCAGGTTGGGATTGCTGGTTCTCACTGGACCCAGTCCAGCTGTCCCAGGCCCCTTCTCCAGCAGCTGGAGGGAGCAACAAGGGAGAACCAAAAAATCTCTGCTTCAGACTCAGTGTGAACACAGGACCTGGAGCTGGTCCTGGGGCAGCCACTCCGCAGACTGCAGAGCAGGGTCTGTGTCGTCCAGTGGGCAGCCTGGACCAAAGAGGGCTTGGTCTCTGATGCTGGGCTTCATTCCAGGCCTGAGCCAAGGATGCTCTGAGCAGTTCTTGAGAAAACCAGTAACAGCAAAGCTCAGGGTTTTTCTGACACCCTGGACAGATTCGTCGTTGGCATGGGAATTGGTGATCAGGTCCCACACAGTGTCAGTTGCTTTGTGTCTGTGCTCCTCCCTCTTGCTGTTTGTTGGTGAGGTGAGAAGCTTTCTCGCTGTCACTGCAACCCTGGGAGAGGCAGAGCTGTCCCTGGGGAGGGTGTTGGTGGGACAGGAGAGTCAGAAACCCCTCGGGATCCTCATTCTCAGTGGTGATCCTCATTCTTAGCTCAGAGAAAATCTGAGCTGGTTCTGGGCACTTGGAGCCACACAGTCTGAAAACCAGGCAGGCGGTGTTAACAGGCAGAATAAATCACCCAGGGCTGGGGAACAGCGGATGGGACAGTCCTGGCTGTGTCCCCAGAACAGGCTTTTGGCTTGAGCATCCTTCTGGGCACACGGCTGAAGCCCCTGCACAAGCACATAGAGACACACGGCTCATCTGCTTTTATGAGGTGGGAAAAGATCTGCAGCAGTAGTGCACGTGTTTCAGGTGACAGTTGACTCCCTGTCCTGCGTAACTGATGGTGGGAATGATTTCGACTGCTCTCGTAACTCCATTGGGATGGGGGTTTGATGGTTGGGCTGCAAGTATAACGAAGGAGATAAGGTGTCTTATGGCAGTGATGTGTGCAGAGAGGCTGTGAGGGGTTGGGAGAGGACAGGGTGGAGATTGCCCCACTGTTGGGTTGAAGGAGCAAGGCTTGGAAAGTCACTGGCAGCAATGTGGGCAACTTGTGTCACCTGTGCTCAAAACAGCCCTGCCCCGCGGAGAGCTACCAGCACTAAAAGAAAACCTGAACTCACACCATCCTGGTGGTAGCATCCAACTCACAGGTTGACCCAGATGTTGTCTAGGGACCACCCAACCTGGGAACAGCTTCCAGAGTTCAGAGAGGCCACTGAAGGCCATCAAGCCTTGGGGGAGCCCTTGCCCCCACATCTCCTCACCCTTCCTCACCAGCCGTCCCTCGCCACCACCCCACACCAAAGGGAACGGGATGGATGCTGCTGCTAGTGGAGGTGGCAGATCAGCTCTGGCAGTGTCAGTGCTGAGTCACCAGCACTTTAGCAGCAAGTTGAGAAGAAGCAGGTTAGCATATCGTAACATGACAGAACTTTTAGAAGATTGGACTGCTTTTCTCCTCTCGTTAACGTCCCCCGGGGCCTGTGGTCTCTTTAGTACTAACACAGTAACGAAGGCCACAGCCTATTAATTGCAGTGACAATGATAAAGGAAGAGTCAGAAGCAGCTATTTGTCTTTCATGTAACCTCGTGCATCATCACAAGATAAATGAAAACTCATTTTCTGCTTTGATTCAGTCTAATTTTTCAGGGCCCCCGAGGCAGGTTACAGGAACTGTGTCGCTTCATCCCCATAAAAGTGCTGGCCCCGAGGTTCAAGGGTCAGGGAAAGTGCAAGCCGGCCATGAAAGCCTGTCTCTCTGCAGCCTCCCAGGGGTGACGTAAAAGCAGGAAGGGGTCCGCTGCTCATCATCATTAAATCCCCATTGAAAGGCGTTGTCCATGGCCTGATAGATGATCCATGTGGCAAAGCTACTCCCTGTCCCCAGTGCCCTGGTCACCTTCCCAAGGGACCTCCACTGTTGTGCCCCTTTGTGCACAAGGATGGGTGAAGCTTGGGGAAGAGTGTTCAGGGGAAGCACCTCATCCCAGCCCTCTACCCAGAATTATTGCTCCTGAACACATGTGGGGTTTTGGGTAGAACGTGGATGTTGTGATGTTACCTACTTCGAGGTCATTGATACTTTGAAAGTAAAATGCACTCAAGGTACCTCACCTGTGCTGTGACCTGCCCAGCAAGGAGTGATTGTTTCAGAAATGAGAATCCAACCTCATTATTGGTATAAAAGGAGGAAAATACCCCAAAGTTTCTATCAGGGGTAGTTCCCATCTCTCACCCATCAGCCTTGTCACACTTTCCTGCCATCTGATGTCCCCTGTTCTCCCAGTAACCCTTCTTCGGCAGCAGAGAGCCTTGGAGCATCTCACTGGCCTCCAAGGGACTGCTTCAGACAAGGAGCACCATAGGCAGGACCTGGGGTTTGCTGAATAAGGATCTCACTTTATAGAATGACCAGTCCAAGCTGGAGAAGGGATCTGAAGAGCTGTGCAAAGAGTTTGCCAGAGTGAGAGAGCAAATTACTTCACTGAGTCAGGGGAATTTATAAAAAAAAAAGAAAAAGAAACAAAAAGGAAATTCTGCATTTTGTAGGACATTAGCCCATTCTAACCAAGATGAATCAAACCTCACACAGGCAAACTGGACACACCTCTTAAAGTTTTAGTGCTAACAATGCACCGTACGTTAACTTGATTAATCCTAATGCAGTCCTGGTCTGTGTGCTGCACTGATGTCTTCTCCAGCCACCCCTGAAACAGCTTTCCCAGTTCACACTACGTAATACACGTTCCCCTCCTGGTGCAAACAGAGCTGAAAATAGATACAGCCCTGACCATCCTGGTCTTGCCTCCCTCCTGGCTCAGGGCTCGCAGTAGCACGGATGGGGGCTCCCATATGTCCAGGTTTCCCAGCCTGGAAGTTTTGCCCAGCCAGAATTCATGGACTTTGGCCCCGTGCCTGGATTTCCGGCCATCCGTCATCCCACTCGTAGCGGTAGCTCCAACTGAGCTGTTGGATGTCTGGAAGTCACAGAAGAGTGACCAGTGTGCTTCACGGCCCCGTAGTGCGCCTGTGCCCAGCACACCCTGGCTGGGCTTGCCCTGCGGTGACCATGGCAGAGGGGCTGGCACAGGGGTGGCCTCTCAGGGAGGTCCCATGGGGACTGACTGTGGGCAGGAGTCCCTGCAGAGCCAGAAGGAATCTGCCTGGGAATCCACCTGTGCCGGTGTTGCTGCAGGATGGTAGCTCTAGGCTGAGCCTGGTCTCGTTCCTCACAGCACTACTTGGTCATGGCCCTGGGGTTGACATCCCTGCTGCCTTTGGAGATGGGTCCAAAGCCCCTCTCCATCGGAGGTACAGGAGCAATGAAACATGTGAAACCTGATTATAGCATAGAAATGAGGAATGTGGCTCTGGGACCACAGCTTCCCAGGGCTGTGTCCACTCACCACCCTGGTGACAGCAAAGCCCCACACAGAGGTGCTGAGGGTCAGGCTGGGATGGACAGAGTTGTGGTGGAGCAATGCTGGGCTGCTTCTGCAGAGCCCAGCAGGGTTCTGTCACATGCAACTGTGGATTTTAACTGATAATATCATTTGCTTCCTAAATGCTGGGTAAGAAAATATCACAAGGGCGTTTCCTTAGTGCCAATTTGCCAGCGTCTGCTCCAGCTGAGATCAGTGAGAAGCCTAATGTGGGAGAGATTTGGATGTTTATTGGAATTCACCTATTTTTTCTTTGTTATTATTTTGACCTTTTTGTTTTAAAGCAAAATGAAACTTGCAAAAAGTGTGAAGATAGTTGCATATTTCATAGCCTAGGGCTTGGGGACAGCAGCTAAGGAGTCAGCTTGGAAGGCACCTTCTCCTCCTGGTGCAGGCAGGATCCCTGCCCTGGTGCAGCACAGACATTAGCAGCTTCCCTCAGGGTTCCTACCCCAAGGCTCAAGAAGGATTTGGAAGTCCAACCATTGACACGTCTCAGGTTCTTGGTCACCCAGCCCAGGTGGAGCAGTTGCAGATGGGAGGCGCAAACATGGGAGAAGTGCAGGGACATCTCTGACCTCCCAGGAGGTGACACTGTGTGTGACAGCAGAGAGCACAGGACAGGGGCTGGCCTGGGCACGCTGGCCTGGGTGTAGAACACCACGGATGGTTTCTTCCTTCCTGGGGATGAGCTCTGACTCTGTTATTTAACAGTTGCCTTCTTTAGGAGAGGTGCTTTAACTATTTCAGCTCATGCCTCAGATGAGCTGTTGAAGCATCACGATCACTGGTGGGAGGCCATCTGGTGATTCACCCTGGAATGGGAGCTCTCCTGCAGGAAGCCCAGGTGTTGTTCCAGGGGAAAACCCATCCCTGGTGGAAGCAAAGCATTTCTTCTGGGGTTGGGAAGTCACTCATCCATCTCCTGGGCAGGAAAGCACCATTTTTCTCCTGGAGCTATGGACTCAGCCCCACCAAAGGGTGTGGGGGCAGACTTATAGGAGCTCCTAAGCCTAGTTAGGAGGAGGAGCTGGGTCAGGGCCAGTCGTGGCTTCCTCAGCTTCTATTTGTGTCAACGCAGCACGTCGGGTTGAAACCCCCGTGCTGGTGGGACACGTGGAGGAGCAGCCAGGGGGTTGGGCATGAGGTTTGTTGCTATCAAACCCCACAAGCCATTGTAAGAAGAAAGGCTCATTTCCCACACCGGTGTTTCCTGAGTGGATTGTGTTTCATTTTTAGGACTTTTGGCTTTGCTTTTCACCCTTTTGAAGTTAGTTATTATCGAGGTTCTGCAGTTCCTTAATTCTTCTTCTCAGAAGCACAGTGAAAGAAGCCTTTTGCATCTGAAAATAAAGCGCTGTTGATATTTGGGTTTTCTCTTTTTAAATTTTTATTTAAAGAAAAAAGGAGAGAGAAGTGAGGCAGCAAAAAGGGAATTAAAGAGCAAAATGAGAAAGAAAGACC
>VYZU01064797.1:9304-14304 GCA_013401355.1 Ceyx cyanopectus | reverse complement strand
CATCTTTTTTTCTTTACGCATCCCAGTCCAAGGGGATAGCAAGGCCAGGCTGTTCGCTGTCGTGCCTGGGCTTCTTCTCACAGTAAATACAAATGCTGTGCAGAAAGCAGATCCTTTTAGCAAAACCCCAGTGTATTCCTGTAAGGAAAACTTTCAGCAGAGACATTTTGACTCCTCTTTCTGGCCCTGCTTTGTTTAATACAGTGCTGAGCCAAACTTCCTCCCTGTGCCTTGCAGCTGGAGTGTGTGCCTGTGTTCTTTAAAGCCTCTCCCAGGCACCAAAAATGCTCTGGCGTTGGTTTTGTCTGAACCCTCTGGAGCCGTGTCCGGTGCTCCCCTCTCCATGTTCCTCACGGGGCAGGCAGTGTGCGGGTGGCCAGGTGATGCTGCGGTGTGGGTGGGGAAGGGGTTTCCATTCCAGCTGCTCCTACCATCTGGGGAAATCAAAAGGAGGGGGTTGGATCAGCTGGTGGAATTAAAAAACGCGAAACTTGTTTCAGATGAGTTGTCTAATAGATTCAGCGCAAGGTAGATCGGCGGCTGTTTTTCCTTTGGAAAAAGAAACATTTTTTAATCTGCTATACAATGGAAAAGCCCCACGGGGGCTGATAAGTCTTGTCATTTAATTATCCTTTAGGCTTCTGTGTGTTGGTTAAAAACTCTCTTCATTTGGTTCTTCGCTGTATTGTCCTTGTCTATCTAGTGTGGCAGGGCGATAATTCCAAGGAGATGGAAACGTGGAGGGGAGGAAGGGGCTGCTTGGCGGTGGGTGGGAGGACAGGGGCTGCTTTCTGCCTCGACTTCTCCTGCTGTGCAATGGGAGAGAGGCTGGAAGGGTGTCCTGGGAGGAGAGGTCTGACAGGCTCTGGAGTGGGTCTGCATCAATGCTGACCTCCTGACCGAGCACTCTGGGTATCTGATCCGGGTTCTTTGCCCTTCGTACCACTGTGCAGGGCTCTGTACAAAGCATGACTTGCACCAGGTTCTCCATGGAGACCACAGATGCCCTGGGGAGGACAAGCTTTCATCTTTGTGTTGAAAGGCCAAACAAATATCTGACCAGGCCTCAAGCTTTATTTGTATTAGGAGGTTGTGAGTACCCCTAAAAGGTAGCTTTGGTGAAAACCAGAGTTAGGCACCGAGAGAAATCAATTTTTATTAACTAATTTGAAGGAAAGGGGACTAATCTTGTTATTTAAATCTTTTCTGAAGCATCACTGAAGTTCTCTGTTGTGGTTTGCGGTGTGTTTTCCTCATTCCCAGAGATAGGTTTGATTTTAAACATGTAATTTGTTCAGCAATTAAGCATCTCCTCTGCTCTGCATATGAGCATGTCACTGCTATTAATGTCACCGGGAGAGATAGAAGCCCCTGGGCAACAGAGTGTACCCCTTGATGTTTAATGTGGCCTAATCTCTGGTGGGGCTGCAGAAATGTAAATAGGGAGGCTGACAGAGTGATCCTTGAAAAATGAGCATCTGCACTCATGCCCTCAGGATCCGATCCAGAGGAGTTTGCAATCCTTGGTACTCCCGGGGGTGCAGGATTGGACCTTTGCTCTCTTCACTTAATGCCTGTGGAGGTTTATGGGACCCTGGCAGTGAGACACCTTGTGCAGCCCATTACCAGCTCTGTGCTTTGGCCACACATCCAGCACCCTTGAGGTATCTCATCTTACTTGGACCCTTACTGCTCATAGTCAGGAGCTGAATTAATGAGCATTGGCTGCAGCAGGAGGAGGATGGTTCCTGGATTTATTTAAGCTCTTAAGGGTCCCGTGCAGAGATGGGCATCCCTTCTGCTGCTTGGGGTGAGGAGAGCAGCAGCAGCAGCCTTGGCAGAGGGATGAGCTGGGGTGCAGGGACATGCCAGCAGCCGGTCTGGGAGATCTGTGTGGGATGGAAAGAGCTGGGAAAGAGGAAAAAAGGCACATCCATGACTTCCCCCCCCTCCTGCCTGTGCACGGCTGGCTGCCCAGCCCGCCAGCGGGAACAGGGCAGGGAAAGCAAGAAGAGGACAGTTGCCAGTACCAGGTTTAGCACCCAGCCAAGGGCTTGTGCAATTAAGAGAGCTGCTCATCCTGGAGCATCGCCCGGTCCATGCTCGGCATGGGATGAGCAGGTTTACACGCTGTGGTCCAGCCAGCCCTTGGTGCTGCATCTCTTCTGGCACTGGAGGAGGGGACAGGAGTGCGTCCACTGTAGCTCAGACCCATCAGGCTGCGGGGAGGTGAAGGCCTTGGCCCCTCTACCTTTACAGCTAAATCAGCACTTGGTGTTTTGATCAGACAAAGGCTGTTGCTGGATACGTGGCATCTGTTAACAGACTACTGCTGTCATTAGCTGCAACCAGGCATCTGCTGCTCCAACCCAACACATAACAGATGCCAGTTTGGAAGGAGTGGGGGCAGGGAAACCCCGGAGCTCTAATATTTCACTTTTCCACCGATGGCCCTTCACAGTCAGCAGCAGGGCCGGTTGCATCCTGGCAACCATGAGGTTCGGGTGAAATCAGCCCCTCTTTCCATAAATACCTCCCCGTGTTCCTGCCCCGAGCGCTTCCCCCCACGGCTCCGTCCACAGCACAAGCCAATTCCCTGCTCCTGTGGCTCCTTTGCACGGCCATGTGCAAATCCCCAAGGTGCTTTAGGCGTGTGATGCTCAGCATGGTGCTGGCATGGCCAGGGAACTGGCATCACCCCTTGCCAGGCTGGGAGAAGCTGGGGCTGCAGGGAGCAGGAGGTGCCCTGAAGCCTTGGCTGTACACAGCCCCACAGCTTTTAGGGGAGACGTAAATCCTAATCCTAACAATAATAATACTAATAATGATGTATTATTAGTATATATATAGGGGAGGGTAAAGGGGCTTTGGATGTGCCCAACCTTCACTTTCTGTTTTTCTGAGCGTGTTCTGGGATGGATGAGGAGAAAAGAGGTGAAGTGCTTGTCCTGTGGGGCTTTTCCCCAAATGCCCTACAAATGGGAAGGCAAGGACCCTGTGCTGATGGGTAATGAGACAATATCAATGTGATGTGTTGTTAGTACCGTACCAAATAGGCTTTTAATTTTCTGGGGAGGTGTGGTGCGTCTCTGCAGTGCCAGCATCAATCATCGTCACGAGGTCCAGGTCCCGACTCTCCCAGGGGCTTTTCATTGTAAAGGATTCCCTCTGCCTCTGACTAGGGGCTGCTCTACCTCCGTGGCGATGCTTCTCGCAGACTAATTGCTGATTTGTTCTTCTTATGATGATAGAGCTCATGTCACCGCAAAACAGAACATTAGGATAAAGTCTTTAAAGTAGCCGTGCAGCTGGAAAACTAATTTACAGTCCCTTCTGGTGACATAAATAAATAAATAGTGGCATTGGTAGCAAGGACATTACTTGTGCCCACTGATGGTTGGAAAGGAATATGGTCCTTCTCTAAGATAGCTCTTCCTTTTCTCCCAGATCCTTGCAACCAACTTTTCTTTTGGTTTCCTCAGGGAACTGGGGGTGCTCAGGATATTTCTTCTTGTACCAGAGGGCAGAGGTTCTGCCCACAGAGGTGGGAAAAGCCTTTCCTGCCTTCTATGTCCTGATCCTTGAGCCCCTCAGCCCCCAACCAGCTCCCCTTCCCCACTGTCAGTCATCCTTACTGAGACACATCTCTTCTGGCTCCCAAAGTGCAACAGAGAGAAGCTGTGGAAGGCACAGAGGATATTAAGGTGACGCTGTCATTGGGCTTTGGTGGTGATGGCCTCTGTCCTGAATGGGGACCTTAGGAAGTTTGGTCCTGAAGCCTTTGGAGCCAAGACCCATTTCCCAAAATGTCTTGGCACGTACGAGCCAGTCCCTCAGAAAAGGAGGGTGTTTGGGCTCTGTGGTGATGCGGGCAGGGGGTTGGGAAGTACTGAAGCAGCCAGGGTGGAGCGGTGGGCACGCAGGAATTTTACAGCATCCCACGTTTCTTCATGTCCCCTGAGAGCCTGACATCTTCCAAGTTATGTTGATGTCACCTCAGCTGCTGCACCCCCCAAAATGAGGAACATCTGGGAGTGGCTGCCAAGCATGAGGTGGCTCAGGAGGGTTTTCTTGCAGAGGGGCATAGGGGCAGTGGCTGCCAGCCCAGCTCTGGCACCCCTTGCCCTGGCTCTACATCCCCATCACCCTTTCCACTGGCACCAGGGACAAGAGCAATGCAGAGAGAGAAGGGAGAACATGGGGAAAATGTTTGTCTGAGAATCTAATTGGGGGGGGGGGGGGGGAAGGTCCCCATTAAAAAAAGAAGGTGGCAAAGCGGTGTCTGCGGCCCCTTCCCCAGATGCAATCCCACTCCTGTAATTTCTGGGGGAATTGGTTCATCTTGGGTGCAGATATATTTGTGTCAAGGTGCAGCTGCACAGATAGCCTGACTCTATGCATAGTAAGAGGCTTTCAGAGAAAGAGGTTATGCCCAGAGCAAGGCCTTATCAGAGCAAGCTGCCTGCCATTTATCTGGTTCCCTATCAAATATGAAAACAGGCCTCAATCTGCTGCTTCTATTTTCCTTGTGAAGGCTACGGGTGGAATAATAATTTAGTCCAGGGTTGGAGATTTTTTTTTGTTGTTGTTTCCTACTCCAACCTTCCGCCAAACTCTGCTCTCCCCAACTTCCCCAGGTACCTCAGCAGTGGCCGCTCTGGGGCACCCATCGGGCTGGCTCCAGCATGGCATTAGGTGCTGGTGTCTGAAATCCCAAACCTCTGGGCCGGGAGAGCTGTGTGTTCAGGAAGGGGTTTTGCACCAGCCCTTACGTGCAGGGCTAGTGGAATATCCATCATTTGTTGTAATTATTCATTATTTGTATTACAGTAGCCCCTAGAGGCCTCACCAGGTCTGGGGCTGGGTCCCTGTGTGATGGAGTGGGAATGGACACAGCCCTCACTGCCCCATGGTGGGAATGTCCCAAGGATGGAAGGGACAGGTGCTGACCTCCAGTCTGCACCCAACCCCTCTATGCACTCAGCGCTTCGCAAAGGAGC
>VYZU01064790.1:0-11417 GCA_013401355.1 Ceyx cyanopectus | reverse complement strand
CTCTCCAATCACCACCCAGCAGAGGGGCAGCAATGCTGGAGACTGACTCCCCTAACCCAGCCTGGCAGTTGCCACAGCCAGAGACTCCAACCTGAGGCTATCCAGCAGATCCAGGAGTAGTTTCTGCATCTTCTCATCCTTCTCATAGGTTTCCAGTAGTGCGATGGCCTCGTCATGGTTCTGGCAATACACCCTGTAGATGCTCTCCAGCTCTGCACGCTGTGCCAGGAACACTGGCCCTGCAGACAGCAGCAAAGCAGGGCTTCAGTGTCTCCTGGTCCCCTGCTGCCTCCAACAATGTTGGTGTGTTGCATGGTGAGATGCCCTGTGTCCCTGTTCCAGACACAGCTCAAGATAATAGTGCTATGAAAGCATCCAGGATGATTCTTCCTTGCTCACTAGCACAGAGAGCTCAACTGATCCAGGTCTCCCAGGGGTGAGAAGTGGGGCCACTCATCACTGGAGCTACACAGAAAGCAAAGGCACAGGCTGCCCAAGGCCTGAGTAGCAAAAACTGGCAGTGCAGGAGTGAGAAATGGTGTTTGCTTTGGGGCAAGATGACATGGAGGGCCACAGGCACCATGTTTCTCAGCATAGCAACCCATGGGATAACACAGATCTCATCAGTTTCACTGATGGACTGATGAGTAGTGATGGAGACCAGTAGGGAGGAAGCCCAGACCCAGTGGTCCTCTCCTACCATTTAAAACTGTTCTGTCTCACCACTAGCAATGCCCATCCCAGCCCATTCCAGCCTGCTGAGAAAAGGTAATAGCAGGATTCATACCGATGGCATCTGAAGCCTCCAAGGTGGATAGCAGCTGCTTGGAGAAGCTAATTACCATGTGGATGTTTCCAAAAAGAGCCTCAAAGTCTACATTCTGCATCTGAGGAATGGGAAGAGAGAAGTCCTGAATGGGGGAACATGTCCCAGTCAGACCCAACAGCCCCATCTTGCACCCTTGCAACCCATCAGCCCTCAGCTTCACAGCAGACACCCACTGTGACTTCCATCACAGTGACTTCTGAACTCACTCCCTTGTCCCCCAGTGCACTGAAACTCTCACTCCTTACGTGTTCTACCATGGTGTCCTCCTCTCACAGTAATTTCACCCCTTCCTCTGTTCACCTTTTATTCTCTCCTCCCACCAGGATTCTCTTTTCCTGACAATGAATTTAAAATACAAACCAAATGAAGAGTAACATTTCCTGACCCGGGAAATAAATCTGTGGTAGGTGCTGTCAGGTCTTTTGCTCTCAGCAAGAGTTCAGCAGATTCCAAAACAGATGAGCTATTGCTGTGACTGATAGGAGCAGCAAGAACCATCCTACTCCCCTCAGCATAGCTGAATTTCTCCCATGGGTTTCTGTGCTGATGCTTGGTCATTTGTGAGAACAAAGTGGACTTGGTATCTTGACCCTATCCCACCACTGCTGCACCATAGCCTGTGCCCCTGCTCCTACCTGTGCCTGCTGCAATGGCACCATGATCCTCTCCACACACATCTCCAGATCTCTGATATAGTCCCGCTCTGTCTGGAGCAACTCCTCAATAACCTTGGACCTCTTCTCCAACATCCTTTGCTCTGGGCTCTCAGTGGCAACTGAAGATGTCTCCAGGGATGGCATCTGGGAGGACAGGAGAGTCATCTCTGCAAGACAGGCAAGCAAGATGAGCATCCTCCAGCAAGGATGCAAGGACAGGATACAAGTAGGACACGAACCGTGCCACAAACGATCTGTAAGACTTCCAAGTAGGACTGTTAAAAAGCAGGACTGGCCATGAAAGGAGCTTTCAGGGGAGGCTGTCCCCGGCCGCCCTGCCCCCGGGGCTGCACGGAGTCCAGGTCTGCTCCCACAGCCCGCCCCGGTCACACCAGTAACGCGGCGCTTCCGCGGGAGCCAAGCAACACAAAGCTGCTGTGGGAGCCAAGCAACACAAAGCTGCTGCAGCCTCGGCCCCCACTGCGCTGGCGTCCGGACCCGTCTCGTACCCCGCTCTCCAGCTCTGCCGCTGCAGGACGCTCCGTGGGGCTGAGCAGCCGGGAGGAGCTCCTCTCCTCAGCTTCCTTCCAGCCAGGCAATGGCGGTCGCCCCCTCCCCTCAGGCTGGAAACAGGGTCTGCATTCTCCAGCCCCGGGGCATTTTCAACTGAATGGCCGAAGAAGCCTCAAGCAAACACGGCGGGTCTGCTTGCGGCAAAACCCGGAGCTGGAGCCCCGAGAACAGCGCCGGAAAGTCCGGGCCTTCGCCGGGAGGCGGGGACGGGCAGCCAGAGGCCTGGCCCCCGGCGTGGCCGGCCGGAGGTAGCCCACGGGCAGCCCCGGGGAGGAGAGGTCCCCAACACCACCTAGGGACCTGCTTCGTGCCCAGGCCGCTGTCCCACCCACCACCGACAGCAGCTCCCCGGCCCTAACTCCTGCGGGGAGCCGGCTGCCTGGCCCAGGCTGCAGGGTCCGGGGGCGTGAAAGCAGTTGGGCACCCTCCTCTTCCCGACCCTGGAAGCCTTTTTTTTCTTCCTGGTTTTCCGTCTCACCTGCAGCTCCCAGGCTGGCGCAGCCCTCCAGTTTTCATTGAGACATTTTATCACCGAGCAGATTCCTGGGCCCCAGATGCTTCCTACCACACCTGCTAGCTTTTAAAAGCATGTTGCCCTCTGGCTAAAAAGATACCAACATATTCCTCCTCTCTAAATTCAGGAGAGCACATCTCCAGCACGTTCCTGAGTCACCCCTCTGAGCAGGGTCTGGCCTAGAAATACTCAGGCCTCCCCCATTTTATGACAGCTTTGTAGAACCAATACCTCCAAGCCCCTTGCAGCACCCAAGCCTGCCTCAGGTACGGCCAGCTGCCCAACCCCTCCACTTGTCTCCCACAGATCTTCAGCTGCTCTCTGTCCATGGCATTTTACTAGAGTTGTGGCCATGTCCCAGCTCAGACATTTATAAAAATATTTTTTTAGGACAGGCATTTCCACCCCCCCAACCTCTCATGTTACAGCTCTAGGCAACAGCAGCTGAGCCTGGGGGACAACCCAGACACTGGCTTCAACTCTCAGAGCAGGCTTAGCTGGACTCCTCAGAACACAGAGAAAGGCTTGGGGCTTATCCTGGTATCCCAGAACCTTCCTACCATGTACAGTCCCAAGAGAACCCCATACTTCCAGTCATCTCTGCCCAGGTGCTGGGAGGTCCTGCCCACAGCCCCTAGGTCTTGCCCTGATGGCAGTGACCAGTAGCAGCATTAAATGTAGCATAGGAAATTACTACCTCAACCTAAGCACCCTGCCTGCTGCTCTGCCAGGCTGGTTGTTTTTCCATTGAAACAACCTAGGAAAGAAAAGAAGCAGGGCTGAGATGAGCCACTGACCCAGACAATAACTAGCTAAAACAATGTTAGCCCTCCCAGTTTGAGCAGCAACGACAAAGAGAAACCGGCAGCACCACCATCAAACAGCAACTTCTCACAGCTACCTGGGCTGACAATGAACTGCTGGAACTGCCTGGAGAAAAAGCAACTTCAAAATCACTCACAGACACCTCCCAAACTGCAGCAAATGAGAAATCCAGCTGAAACCCTGCTCTGAAGATGCTCTTGATATGGGAGGGAAGGTACTGGTTTCTCTGAGCAAGTGTCTCTGCTGCCCTGCATTGAAATAGTCTGAGGAGAGCCAAAAGGGTCATCTCTGGCACAACTAGCACTACATTTAGTAAGCAATTATTGGGAATAACAGGCTTCACTGATTTCTACTGACAAGTGTTCTTAAAACTACCCACATTAGACACAATCTGCATAAGGAAAAGGCTGGTTTCAGCTAAGCCAACTAACTCCAGCTCCACGCCAATTAAGTCCCCAGTGATGAATTTTATTAACCCAAATGCATCAGGAGTCTGCAAGGAGGGACTGGGAACAGCTGATGGGTTTAACATTTGCTGTTTGCATTTCCACAGTGTCTGCAAAGCCTCAGTAATAAACACCCAACAGGGATATCCTTCCTAAAACACAGCACTTGAGCCCTGAATAGGACACGAGAGAAAAATGTACAGGAAGGACAAAGAAATACTAAGATAATACAGTCAGCAGGTCTCTGCAGCTCAAAGAGTCAAGACCGTAACAACAAATGCGTTATTTTAAAGAAGGATATAGATTTTTCAAATAATGGCATTTGTTTTACAGGAGAAGAAGCTCAAACAGGAAGGCAACCCAGAAGAAGCAGGAAGTGTTAATCTGAAATGCAAACAAGTGTGTGAAACTCCATCAAGGTGGGTGGGTAAACTGATACTAGCATGGGGTGTCCTGGGAAGAATCTTGAAAATGAAGACCAGCCAGAACAACAGCGAGAAATGACCCATGCAGCAGCATTTGGGAAGACAAACAGAAAAGATTACATTTGCCTTGGTCAAAGAAGAGGATTTTGCATTTATCCCCACACAAAACACCACCAGATGAAGCTTTGTACAGGACATCTCAGGAATTTACCACCAAACAACCCTGCTGTGGTCCAGGCTTTAGCCAAACTAAATTGCAACCACACAATATGTCTGGCTCCAGCTCACTGGAATGGAGCCGGGGATGCCCAGTGCCACCAGTGAATGACACAACTCCTCATGCTCCATCAAGCAAACCCCAACAAGTAAATCTAGGTCAGGCACTCAGAGAGCTCCCTGCGGCAAGGGTTTGACTGACACTTGTGAGACTGCCAGCTCCACAGCACCCTTCCTTACAAGTCTCAAATCCCTGCCTGCAGAAGGGAAATTAAAACCTTCCCTGCATAGGTTTTAAGCCCATAGTATTCATCAGCTCTGCTTGCTTTATCTACCACAATTATGGCCATCAGTTCTACCCACTTGCATTGCACGAGTGTTTGCATTATTTTGAAAACTTACACAGATAAATTCCCCTCTGGCCGCCTTGGTCTTACTGAGTATTTCACGATTTGTTTAAAAACAAGGCTACACTACAGCCAAGTCTCTCAGGAGTCTTGCTGTTTATCACTAGTCCAGCATCCTCCATCAGCAATGAACTCAAATTAGTCCTGCTGCTTTCTGAACACTTGCAGTTCAAAACACTCAAACACAGAATTTGTTTTCAGTATTTGGCTCTGCTGTCTGACCAATATGTATAATACTTAGCATTTGTTTCTGATATATTTAAAAACCTTATTTTTTTTTAATGTTTCATACCATCTCTGTTGATTGCCATCAATTTATTTTTTCCTCATTTGTCACACATTCTTGTATGTCAAATAGCAGCTTTCCCTAAATAAGGTTTATTAAGCATTTAACTAAACCTACTTATTTCCCAGCTGTGAGTTTTGGTCATCTGGTAAATGTTTTCTAAACAGATCCCCATTTTACTTCACAGATTTTCTATTTAAATGTTACCTTTCAATCTGAGCCATCATGACTATCAATGTCAAAGGCACCAAGAGGTTCACCACAGCTGCAAGGGACTCTGTTAGCCTGCAGGGATGCACCTGGTATTTCTAATGAAGCCACCAAATTCCAATCCAGTGTCAAATTTGTGTTTATCCATGACATGGATGCCAAACAGCCATTTAGAAATAGATATCCAAAAGCAATGCTCTCAATCACAATTTTCAGAGACAAGATTTATTGTCTTATAGGTTGCATGAGCTCTTCAATCTGCCACTCTAAATTGAAACCTCTAACCACATTGTTTTCTCTATATATATTTGTGACAAGTCTTTGGCTCTCTAGATTTGTTTGATGGTCTGCAACAGCATCCAGGAACACCTGCTTTTGGGCTTTGCTAGTTTGCTTGCTAACACATGGGAGGTTTAACAGCAACTCATCATAAAACAGCCCCTGGCAGCAAAGCATTACGATGGAGCTCTCTTCCACCTCTGTCCTTCTAGTGGATCCATGGTTTAATACTGCAATCACACAGCTCATCAGTCTCATCTCAAAAATATAACTTTCACTAACTTTCTTCCAATTAACAAAACCTTCTAATTCTTTTTACCCAGTCTTGTAACTGGAGCATGCAGAAAAAATTAAGAGATTTTCTCCTTGCCCTACTCTGGAAGTAGAGTTGACCCATGAGGACTAGATGCAATGAGATGTGTGCCCATCATGCATGGGCTTGAGGGCTCACCCAAAGGGCTGCATTGTCCCCATCTCCTCCTCGTCGGGGCTCACCTGCCACCATGCCGTACAGCACGGCAAAGCCTCGCAGGGTGCCCAGGCTGCTAACCCAATCCGAAGAGGGACGTGCTGCCCATCAGTGCTGAGGAAAACCCCTTGCACTGGCTCGGTAAGCGAGAATCTCCAATGGGAGCTGCACCCACCCTGAGTCAAGCCCAGCCTCAGGCTCACAGCTCAGCAGTGTCAAGCTGTGACTCAGGACAAAACAAAACAGCTGCAAATATGTGAAATATGCAGATGCCAGGAGGGGAGGAGCCACTGCTTACCATGAGAAAAGACGGGATGTAACTAGGGCAGGGAATAATTAATCTAACAGAAAGGCTAAACCTCCTGCCAGAAGCAGATTCTGGCTGGAGTGAAAACTCTCTAGACATTGGTTGTAACCCTGTAACAGAATAAATCCACAGCTCCAAAAGCAACAGACTGCAGATACTCAGTGTCTCGCTGCTCCTTAGGAGAAAGAGAGGGTTGCAGCCAAGAGCTGCCATGGCAAAAGAGGACTTCAGCCCATAGAAGTTAATTCGGCCAACTCCGGGAGAGTCCTGAGACTGAGGGGCAGGAGATAAATCCAGACAAACTACAAAAATGAGCTAACAGGAACAGACTCGGGACAATTCTCTGGGGCCACTGTAGGAACTTGACATCTCAAAGACTTCTCATGTAGACACTGCTTGGTGAGGACGTCTCTACGCCGTACAAGATGATGCCATTGTCACAACAAAGTCCTGCCACATTAAGCCTGAATAGGATGGTCCCAACCCATGACACAGAAAACAGTGAAGTAATATGATGGTCTGCAAAGAGCTAACCTTCCAAAGATGAGGCAGAGCATCAACAAAGTTGCCTATGAGAAAAAATACTGACAGAAAAAAGAATGAAATCTGGAGGTTCTAGAAAAGAAAATTTAAAATAGATAATCCAAAAACCATGGCTATGTGATCAAGAAAGAGAACAATACTGATGAAAAACCTGTCCTGGGTCTGTGCTTCAATAAATGCAGCAAATGTAAATAAATGAATTAATGAACACAGAAAACCAGATAATAGACAACAGACACACCAGAAACTCTGAAGTACAGAAAAATGAGAAAGATATCAAGAAAAATCTATGGATGGCAGAATTAAGAATCCATTTTTATTTTTTAAATGATTAAATAAAATGTTACTTTATAATACGATTGTATTTCCACCCAGGACAGAAGAAACTCTTTCAATGATGCAATCCTACAAGTAAGCACAGATAGCACAATTCTTGGTAAATTTGGTGGAAAGGCAGAATTACACAATAAATATTCTGTATCTTTCCATCTAAAATGCAAAAATGCCACTGCTAAATAGCACCTCAAAACCTCATTGTCAGTGGAGAATATACAGAAAAGACATTCCTAATCAGATTCCTCAGGGACTGCATTTTGAGTAGATCCCACAAAACATTTTTGAAGTAAATGGAAACCACTTCTGTCGTATAGAAAACAAAACATAATTCCATACTATTGCAAATAAAGATGAAGCATATGAGTCAGTGAGTGAGCCAAGGTATTTTGAGTAAGATGGAATTACTCAAACCAACCAGGTTTAATGCAAACAGCATTATACTGTATCAATGGGGACAAGAAATGCAGCTATATGTGGGGCTGTATTCTGGGGTGTAATGCTTTCTCCAAAACTCAGCAGGAGTTCCCTGAGCCCTACAGTGGCATATTGGGATCCTTGGACAAGGGGATGAGAATACAGCAACACACATCTCTGTGCAATCAAGTGCTGACACCTACCCAGAATGCCTCGTGCAGCTCTGAAGTCTGCTATTTTAAAAGAGTCTGAGCTGGAAAATGAGTGAGGAGGGAAAAAACAAGCGCCGACTGTTGAAAAACAAACTCCTCTTCCTCCGAGTCTTTGCTAGGAGTGTATTAAGACTCTATTCACTACAAAGAATAGAAGACTGAAAAATTACTTAATTGCAGTACCTGCCTGGAAGAAAATACCATCAACTAAAAAGCTCTACCTTAGCAGAAAAAGGTTGGAGTTCAGAGATGAAATGCAACACATTAGTGTGCAAAACATGTTAAGAGTGATGGTGACTAAGCAGGAAACCTATAGTAGGTGGGTCCTCCTGCTGTCAATGTGGCAGGCAGACACATCTAAGTCTCATCCCAGAAGAGGTGCTCTAACTAAATAGCTGTTGCCAGGCTGCACCGCAATCTGTAATGAGTGTAATAACCCTACACATGGAAATGATCGGGACATACCAACTCTATCAGGGCTTTCAAATCCTAAATTCTGTTACTCTGTGGACAGGTGGAGTAGACAGCATTAAAACAGGCTCTTGGAACATACATAGAGGGAAAAACAGAACTACCAGCTAGGCTGGAGGGTGTCTGCTGCCAAGGGCAATGGGAGAGCTTCTGGGGAGGTTCCCAGATGCTGGTGAGCTCTTATAGTGAGAGGAGCCAGTGCTGGCAAGGCCTTACATTGTGGCAGCTATGCAGCAAAGTCTATTTTCCAAGGAGGGCTGTCATAGAATGTTTAGGGCCGGAAGGGACCTCCAAAGGTCATCTAGTACAGCCCCCCTACAGTGAGCAGGGACACCCTTAACTAGACCAGGCTGCTCAGAGCCTTGTCCAACCTCACCCTGAATATCTCCAGAGATGGTACCCCAACTACCTCTCTGGAGAGCCTATTCCACTGATCCACCACCCTCAAGGCAAAGTACTTCTTCCTGATATCCAGTCTAAATCTACTCTTCTCTAATTTAAACCCATTACCCCTTGTCCTTTCACTACAGGCCCTTGTAAACAGCCCCTCTCCAGCCTTTCTGTAGGCCCCCTTCAGGTACTGGAAGGTGGCTGTAAGATCACACCAGAGCCTTCTTTCTCTAGGCTGAACAACCCCAGCTCCTTCAGCCTGTCCTCATAAGAGAGGTGTCGCTGGTGCAGCACTGTGCCCCATCAGGGGAGGAGTAACATAGCAGGGAATTGCAGTCAGAAATGAGCCACAGGATGGTCAGTGTTACAGAACAGCCTTCCTCCTTTCCTTCCTGTGATGGGTCACCAACCCTGATGGTGAGGGCATCCTGACCTCACACCTCCCACAGCCGCTTTCGCTCCCCCACCCCCGAGTCTGTCATATTGGGGAAACAAACACAACACCCTCTCCCCCTGCAATTATGGGTGTGTGCTGTGTCAAATTTAACCTCAGCAGAGCAAAGGCTGTCACATAGCACTGCAGTCTGACCCTCCAGCTCTTCTGAATGCTGGCCAGGACAGCACTGATTTAGCCTCATAACGCTTTGTGGGCTGTGCTCCAGAGTCCTTCTTAACTTCCCCGCTGCCCTTTGGATGTTCTGGCACTGCAAAGCCTCTCCCTTCACTCACCCTGGAGACACAGCTGAGAAAAGTCCCACCCTACCAGGGTGGCTGAGAGTGAAGAAACTCAGCTGGCAGAGCCTGCTTAACCCACTACCTCCAGAGGACAGACTGCACACTCTTTAAGCCAACAGGCAGACACAGCCTCCAGCTCTGCCGTGGTGCTGTTTTCCCCTGCATCTCAATCCCCTTCACGGAGAGTTCACACATAGGTGCCCGAGATTCACTAAGAAGGGCTCCTTCAGTCTCTCTGCCCAGACTATATTGCCTTGCTGCCCCTCCCTCAACACACAATGAGCCAAGCACCAGAAAGCTCTCTGCAGCCGACTCTGTCCCAGCCACAGCATCAATGGGGAGACTCTGCCCATGCCAAGACAGCCTAAGCATTCTAGCTCTGGTATCTCTCAAACTCCAGGGTGCCAGCTGATGGGACTGGATATGCAGGGACAGCTCAGGGACTCAGGGCACACAGCTGCTGTAGCACAGGTAAGGGATGGCTGTGGTACCAAGGGGCAGGGCTGGGCTGGCAATGCAGGAGGTACTATTCCCATCTGTGACAGGCGTCTAAAACCAGATGTCCCAGTGTCCTGTCCGTGTGTAATGTCACAACCACAAGCACTTGCCCTCCATGTGCCTCTGCATCCTACAACAACTCCTCCTACTGCCCACTTGGTGCTGTCTGCAAGCAGCTGCCATACTCTCTCTTTTCAGGGTCTGGAATTGTTTCCTATACACAGAATCTGTTAATTATGTATTCTGAAAGTAAAACAGGCAAGTGAGAATAACAACAATTACTTTGCCCTTTCCCCTATAAGGAAACTCCTTGGGGCCCTGAGAAAGCAGACAAATTAGGGCCATGGGTGTCAGGCTGTACACAAAACACTTGAGCCACCAATGGAGTGATCAAAAGAACAACAGTAAGCCACGGGTCTGTGCCACCTGGGTTCCCTCCCACCTAGGCCTCTGCAAAATGGGGACACGAGCACTTGCAGGACATGTAGATGACAGTACAAAGGGGTAATGATGAGGCCCATTTCAGCAAGCCCCAGGATTTCCCATGAGACCTCAGATGTACCAACCACCTGCCTGTGCCAAAGCCCTGGTGCAGCCCCATTGCCAGGGCAGGGAGAAGGCACATTCAAGACAGCAGCCCAGCATTTCCCTGTGTACCTTGCTGCTCCTTCCTGGTCTGCACAAAATCCGAGTGCCGCAGGGCACTGGGAGCTGTGCGTCTGTAGAAGCTGTTTCGCTGCAGCATGGAGCCCGACCTGTTTCCTTCCTCAGCCTCCTGCTCCCAGACCTGGCTCCAGTCTGGCCGGCCTGTGCGTACCCTTGAGAGCTCTGCTTGGCCGCTGCTCCGGACTGGCATTCTGGACCCTGATGCTGCTCTTTCCAGCTCTCCACAGCCATCATAGTCCATGTCTTGCATCTTGGACTGTGTGTAGTAGGTGCCTGACCTCAGGCTCGCTTGACCATCTCCTGAGGACCAGACCACAAATGCAGAAGCTTCACAATGTCTGTCCAGACTGCTGTGGTCCACAACATGGCCTCTGGGCTGCCTGTGATACTCAAAGTCTTCTTGGTACCTGACACCTACATACTGCCTTTCTTGCTCTCTATATGTCCCAGAGCCTTCATCCTCTCTATACCACTTTTCCCCTTCTCTATGCCCTTGATTGCTTCCATCCTCTTTATATGTCCTTATCCCTTTCCTATACTCCCCAGAGTCCCTCTCCTGCTTATACCACCTTTCCTTTTTCCTGTATCTTTCATCCTCACTGTAGTCCATAGGATACCTGTCCTTCTGATGCCATTTTACCAGCTCCTTATAGTCTTCTGGGCTTCTATCCTTTCCATACTGCCTTCCCCCCTCCCTGTACTTCCCAGGT
>VYZU01064785.1:0-11383 GCA_013401355.1 Ceyx cyanopectus | reverse complement strand
AAGCAAAAAGACCTCCCTGCTCCAAAAAACACAAGTCCTCACCAGCTGCCAGACAGCTCTGTCACCTTCCTGGGGTGCTTCAGAGCAGAGTGGTGACTGTTTCTGGCCCCTCTGGGCTGGAACAAGCCCAGCTTTGCAGCTGGCACCAAGCAGCCCAAGCTCCACCTGCTGGGCTGGGTTTCTGCAGGAGGCTCTGCTAGAGGTGCCATTCAGGTGCCCCCCATGAGCAGCCACAGGGAGTTCAGCTTTGCCCTGGTTTGTGTGGGTGGCTTTGTTCTTTCTGCCCACATATGCCACTCAGAAGGCTGACCAGGCCCCTGCAGCCAATTAACCATTTCCTAATTTGCTACACTTAGGCTATCAAATCAGAGTACTGGCTTTAAAGCTTCCAATGGGCCAGAGATCCAATTAGACTCCAGATACTCCCCCCTAAACCCAGCTGACTCAACATGTAAAAATACTCACCCCAATCTGTCATTCCGTGGTCAGAAGTTAAAATAAATGCAGTTTTCCCATCATTCCCATAGAAATCATCAATCATTGAAGCAATTTCTTTTACACCTTCATCAACTATTTTAATATTTTCCATGTACTCCCTGAAAAGGAGACAAATTGCTGTTGGATTCAAGGTGGCTCTCACAGGTGGTATAAAGCAAGTTACACATGCCCAGCCCTTTGATCACAGGCATTTTACCCTCTGCAGAAGCTCAAGGACAGGACATCCTAGGTTAAAATCCCTCACCCTGTATGTCCAGTGGGGGAACACTGAGCAGTCACAGCTCAATTTAATGTTCCTGAAACTAGCCTCAAATGGATGTTGATTTCTATTGCAAATCTAACCTGTCCTTCACTGAAGAGTATAATTTCATCACCCACAGCCATCAGGCAAATTAAGGAAAAGGCCAATACCAGGGAATTCACGAGAACTCAAATGACTTAAGCTGTGAGTTGCAGAAGTGACTTCAAGCCAGTAACTAAATGTCAAAGAAACAGCTCACCATGCAGAGGACTGGGTTGAGATGGTGCCCAGAGCAGCAGAGGTTTTGGGGAGTAGAGGCTAAACCAAAAATGTCTGTATTTTTACAAAACTTCAGCCAACTAGTTTTCTATTTGTTCATCTTGTCAAAGTCAGTTTTCAAACTCTACCTCAGAAGCCAGAGTAACAAAAAGGACACAAGACACAGAGCAAGTATGAACAATCAGAGCAAGGATTTGGAAATGATGCAAGGATCAAGCCATCAGTCATAGCCTACAGTCAAAGCACAGGAAAAGAAAAGCAAGTTGTCCAATAACGCACTTCAAGATGAGCAGGTGGCGAGCACTGCTAATGCAAACTCCTCTCCTTGTGCAGGCATCCCAAGGAAAGCTAAAACAAACCAGTGGGATTTGTACCCTTGAGCCTCCTGCTGTCTGTACATTCAAGCAGCCCTCTCAGCCAGGAATCCCAGAACTGTTCCCATCTTACATTTAAAATGGCAATTTCCTACTGTTTCCTAGCCTATAGGTCTGAGATGATTTGCTAGGCTCAGGCTTGAGGACAGGCACACAGCCAGGCACAGTGTACAGAGTGAAAATCTGCCACAGAGACCTGAAGCCAAAAGCAAACCCCAGCAGACTCAGAGCACAAGTCATCATGATGACACAGCTGACCTGTTAGAGAAACCATCAGGACTACAAGTCTTCTTCAAGGCTTGGTAACTAGCATTGCTAAAGCTACTTAAATCTAGCAAGAAAGAGCAGCACAGTCTCTGTTACCTTGAGTTTGGCCTGTGAGCATGGCCATTGGTGTCTATGCCCAGCAAGTGCAGGAACAGAACCACTTTGTCTTCATTCAGGGCAGAGAACAACGTTTGATTGCTTCTGGAAGAATTGAAGAAGCTCTGCATGGAATAAGGCATTGAGATGTTAATCTGAGCACTGTGCAAAAAAAGATCATAGGCAGCCTAGTCAAACTAAACTGCAGCTGTTTCCATGTGAAAATACTAACAGTTATTAGAGAAAAGAGAAAAAATAATTACTTCCCAATTTACTTCTGGGAGAGTAATTACCATCAGCACAGTCAGCCCAAACTTTCAGCCAGTTTAAGGCAACCCTCCTGAAGTTGAGGGGTCTTTGTTGATTTGGGGGTTCAAACAAAAACCCCTTTTGTTTCTTGAGGCAGAAACACCAGATAACTGTACCTCATCCTTTCTTTGCTCCCTGCAGAATCACAGCCATGAGGCTTTTTTAAACACTACTTTAGGTTTCACATTTCCCCTGATGGATCCATTTTCCACTGGAAGCAAAGGTCTCAAATCCTCTTGCCTGACTGAAATACCAAGCTACAGCTTCTTAGAAACTAAACTAGAACAAACCAAGAGATGCTTTGCAAGCACACGAGCTGCAGAAAGTCCATCTGCCTTGCACTGTCCCACTGAGGCATTTTCCTCTCAGACTGACTGAGCCTTGAGTGGCTGTTGCGAGTTAGAGCAGGCACAAGGCAGAAGGGCAAAATGCAGGCAGGCAGCTATTCCAGCAGGACCTCTCCAGTAACAGCACTGCCCTAGGAAATGAGGTTCAAAGAGCATCCAGAGAACCTTTCAATTCACTAACAGAAATGTCCTCAGCTGCACAGGAGCCCATGGAAATGCTGGGCAGGCCAGTGCACCATTTCTGCCACAGGACACAGCAGTGCAGCTCCCCCTAACAGCAAGAGCTCACACCTGGTGGAAACCAAGGTCACCCTGTGACCCTGGAGCAGCTTGTGGCCATTTCCCCTGCTGCTGGCACTGGGTAGGAGGAGCAGAGTCCAGCACCCCCAGCTCTGACCCTCCTGGCAGGAGCTGCAGAGAGCAACAAGGTCACCTCTCAGCTCCTCTGCTCCAGACTCAACACCCCCAGTCCCCTCAGCCTCTCCCCATAGGACATGTTCTCCAGTCCCCTCCCCAGGCTTGGTGCTCTTCTCTGTCCCTCTCCAGCACCTCCCTGTCCCTCCTGTGCTGTGGTGCCCAAACTGGGCACAGAGCTCCAGGGGAGGCCTCACCAGGCCCCAGCACAAGGGCCTGATCCCTACCCTGCTCCTGCTGCCCACACTGCTGCTGAGCCAGCCCAGGCTCCTGGGGGCTTCTTGTCCCCCTGGGCACCCCCTGGCTCATGCCCAGCCGGGTGGCACCAGCACCCCCAGGGCCTTTGCTGCTGGGCACTTTCCAGCCTGGAGCTGCTGGGGGTTGCTGTGACCCAAGGGCAGGAGCCAGCCCTTGGCCTTATTAAACTCCATACGAGTGACCTCAGCCCCTTGGTCCAACGTGTCCTGATCCCCCTGCAGAGCCTCCTGCCCTCCAGCAGATCAACACTCCCACCTCATTTTGTGTCACTTGCAAACTGACTGAGGGTGCCTCAATTCCCTCATCCAAATCATCAGCAAATAGATTCACCAGGGCCAGCCCCAGCATTGAGCCCTGGGGACACCAATCCTGAGCAGCCACCACCTGGATTTAACTCTGTTTACCACCAGCTCTTGTCCCAATAAAACCATAACCAAAGTCCAGAGGAAAGTCCAGTGCTGTCTGCCCAGCACTATCTTCCTAACTCCTTGTAGGCTGCTAAAGCCCTCTTGGTGCTCAGCATTCACACAGTGAGACTCAGCACCACTCAGCACCAGTTTCTAAGCCACCATGACATGTTAACTGTATTTTCTGTCTCTCTCTCCAGAGGAGCTGGGGGAACTCAGCCTCTCTCCCTGGCCTGAGGGAACTCAATTATAGATTGGAAAGAAAACCTAAACCAGCTTTAATGAAACAATAACAGTAAAGAAGATAATGTTAATAGGAAAATAATGAAAATAATAAAATATATACAAAGACAACCTTGACTAGGCAAGGCCTAGCAGCCTGCTCCAACCACCTCCTTCATGCAGCTAACTGGACTCTGACCACTACAGCTTTCTTCCAACCTTATTATTCCATGATTCTGGCAACCAACAAGTAATTCCCTGGCTACAACTGAACACAATTTAGCAAGCAATACATTTTCCATTAAAACATTGACAGTAAATGGTGAAGTTGATTATAATGTAATACAATTTAAAGTCTTACAAGAGAAGCTTGATTACAACTATATGAAATCATTTAGGATCTTTTCTCTCAGATGGGAGAAAGCAAAGAAGGAAAAAAAAAGACTACTACAGGTCTAGCAAATACATGGTTTACTGGTCTGAACAAACTGTAGACTCCACAGATGGTGAACAAGTGGTCAGAGATCATTTATTCCTCCATGGAAACATGATCCTTGCACAGAGCTGCTGAATGGATGTGGAGGGAGGAGAGCCCAGACAAGCTTTCTCCTTTCACAGGGCTCCTTCAGACATCAGTCCAGGCCAACATCATTGAACTGGCTGACTGAAGCTGTGCACACTGTGCAGATGTGAGAGCTTCAACAACTGTGCCAGTTTTCAGGTGTAAAATAGATTTAGAAAGGCAGGCTAAAGAGGTGTATGCCATGTTTCTATCAGCTGAGCACACTCATGCACAAGGCACATATTTAGAAGCCATCACTCCATGCACTGCTGGTGAGAGAGGAGCTGTCTCTATTGAAATCCAGTCAGAAATCAGTAGCAGGTCACAGCACTGTCTGCACAGCTTCAAAGTTCAACATCATCCTGTTCTGGGCTGCAGCCCAAACCCTGCACAGAAAGGACAGTCTTGAATCACAGAATAATCATGGTTGGAAAGGATTTCATAGATCCAACCAGGCTGGGTCTGGTCTCCTTCCAGCAGCAAAGGGCCAAAGGAAGAATGAAGCATTGTGTACAAGAACTCAAAAAGAAAAAAAAAAAAACCACACAAAAAAGCCAACAAATAAACAAAAAAAAAAATAGAAAAATAAATGTTTGTCAACTGCAACTACATCTCCATTAAGACAGAAGACATCAACCTTGAGTATATCCTACTCTGTGGCCAGAATAAACTGTGGTTAGACCACTGCTGGAAATCATCTCCAAGACACTTGGACTTCCTAGAATTATGATAGTTTTAGCCTAAAGAGTTCAACCTTATAAAACTGCTTCTCACAAGTTACTTCAAAAATCAAATGCATTAAAACCACAATTTATTTTCCCTGTTATTTCTTCCAGACTCCCCAGATTTTGCTCAATGTTTTTTTTTTTTAGCATAGTCTCAAACTATAATCTAGGCAAAGGTTTCTCAACTGGGAATCATTTGGCCACACCACACTCAATTACACTCAGTCCCTTAATTATTTTCAAGACATCTGAAAACAACAACAAAACCAACTCAACAAACAAAAAAAGCCACACCAAAAAGCTAAACAAAGTCAACACACTATCAAAATCAGAAAAGCCAACCAACTCCATACCCAGCTGAATCTCCAAGCCACTTCCAAGCTATTGCCACTATTAAAATGACTGTATTTAAACCCAGCTTCACTCTAATCTCTGCTCAATTTTCTCTGTCCCAAGAAAGGGCTGGGATCACCTTATTCCACAAGATGTCACAGGAGCTGTCAAGTATCAATAACATCTTTTTTCCTCCACTCATCATTTAGGAAACATGCTTCTGAGCCAGACAAATGAAACCTCCTCAGACCAACTGAGTGTCCATTAGCTAGTGCTTTGTAAAAGAACAAGCAATTCAGGGTGCCAGCACTAGCAGCCCAAACATTAATTCTCCATTTTACCCCAGAGCTTTCTGGGGGCAGAGTGCCCCTCATGATGCTTAAGGACCTGCTGACTGCAGCTGCAGAGGGAGCACACCTTGCTGCCTTTCACTTCCTAAAGAGGCAGAAAGGCAGAGACCACTTTGCCCAGAGTTACGTGTCATTAAGTATTGGAGATAAAATTCAAAGGAGAACTTAGATTTCCAGCAAATTGTGACTGTTCCTCACACCCAATCCCATCAGCATCACTGTCCCAGTCACATCAGCTGCAGTCAGCCTCAAGTTTCATGCTTCTGATGTTTAATTGAAGAGATGATGAATGGAATGAGTGGTCTACACCAGTCAATCAAGTCCTGTCCTGTCCCAGTGTGAAATGGGGCTAGGCAAAGGCAGTCTTTGACAGAATGGTGCTGGTCCCAAGGTGAAGCCACCAGCACTGACAGGTTTACCAAGCACATCACTGCAGCCTGACAGGGATCTCACCAGGTGCTCTGAAGCAGAAGGAGAGCACCACCCTCACATACCTGTGCAGCTCCAAGTGACAGCAGGGTGCAGCTCTCAGACAGCAGCTATCCAAGTGTAATTGACAGCCTAATTGGATTTGTGGTATTCAGACACATGGAATTAGAAGAAGCAGCCTGGCACAGGGTACACTCAGGGAGAGGGTGGCAGAAAAATCCCCCTTTTCCCTGCAAACTCAGGAAATCACTCGCTGGGAAAATCAGCAAATATAATGAATTGCTCCACCCTACAGCACTGTTTGAAGCAGACCCACCCTTGGCTTCCTGATACACATGCTGCTTTGCTTTAGTGATTTCTTTGGGTTTATTTTTTGTTTGATTTTATTCTAGTTAGCTAATGTTACAGTTACACACCAATATCAGCATTTCTCAATCCAGTACAAGTGAGGTAACAGGAATCAGATGAATACAGGAACTAATGAATAATCAGAAATGATGTGCCTTGGACCATTAATGATGGCAGTGAGAGTGTGACAGAAAATAGCAGCCATGAACCAGCACTGATGCCAGTCAGCTGAGCAGCACCATATGAACAAGTTCTGCTGCCCCAGGGCCATCTCTGCCCCCCTCAAGCTGAGTGTGACTCCTCTGGCAGCCCCAGCACAGCAGCTGCTCAGGAGCCAGCAGTGAGCCTCAGAACAGCTCAACTGTCTAATCACAGTCTGCACAAGCCCAACAAAGCCTGACTTAGTCATACAGTTAATTGCTTTCTCTAGGTGACTTCCCACCTCTGTCATGCCAGAATACTTGCTATGAAATCCTTAACTCATCCCATGCAGGACTGTACTGGGTCTGTCACAAAAGGCTGGTTGCAGGTTATATGCAAATTGAACACAAAACTCAAAAAGATTTTAAAGGGGACTTGCTAGTGTTATTAGGTTGGTTTTTTTAATTAACATTAAATAACAAATACTTCCTCTAAGCTTCTGTTACACTAATCATCATTGATTCAAGCAATTTTTACTCAGTACCCCAAGTGACAGGCTTTCTGAAGCTCACATCTCCAGTGAAGTTCACACCCAGCTGGGCAGGTGGCACAGGAAGGTTCTCTGCTCACCTTCACATGATCAAAAACCCACTGGTCAAGCTTGGCTGCGTCTTGTGCTCCAAAGTCTTCACTTTCTGCTGGGTAACAGAATGTATACACATGATCTCCAGTGGCACCTGCAAAAACAATAGAGAAACTGGAAAGTTTTCTTCCTTTCCTCACAGTCAATGATATATTAATGTTAATGCACAGGAGTGGAAACCTACCAAGAGTGACAATCCTGAAAGAATCAAAGAAGTTTTATATTTATTTTACACTTGCCCAGCATTTCTGTTTTTTTGAAGCCTGGCTACCATTTTAACTCATTAGCACCACAGAGGAATGAGGAACAGTGTCATCCACTATGCTCAGATGAGGAAATAAAGTATGGAAAAGCAGACAGGAGCAGAACAAATCCCAGCAAATTAAACACAATTTAATTTTGAAACAAGGAATTTCACTGAGAAACTTCTATCAGAGAAAGCTACATATTAAAAGCTTTGTTTGAACACAAGTTTGGGAGTTTTTGTTTAAGAAAATGTATTTAAACTTTTGTTTATTTAACTAAATGATACAAGTTTTAAAGGGGAGAGCACTCACTGCAGCTCTGTCTGAAAGGAAGAAATTCCTCCCAGATGTTCAGAAGTGGATGAAGGAGTTGGAATTGGTGGATAAGAGAGTTCAAAAGAGCAGATGAGCCCTGGCCATCCCGGTCAGCATCACCCATGGTCTCAGAGGGTAGAGTGCTGGAGTGTTTTCCTGCACTGTCACAACAAGCAAGAGCAGATCTGTCTTTGGGAGGTGCCACCCCAAAAAAAAGCCAAATCAGAGCCTGCAGGTCACAGAGCAGGCAAAGCCATGCATCAACTCTAATTTCTACCAGAGAGAAAACAAAACAAACACCCCCACCCAGCCTTACGTTGAAGAGAAACAGTGGCAAAATAAAACCATACTAGGACAGTTTTGGAGAGCCTGCATAGCTTATAAAAGAAAGACTTTTTTATAATTATTATTATTTTATAAAAAGAAACCCAACTATGCAAGATGCTGCAAACACTGTTCTGTTCCTGTCATCTTGGAGGTGACACACAACAGGATGGCTGCTGCTACTGCTTTAAGTATGGGGATAAGGAAGGAAAAGTGGGATAGCCAAGCAGAAGGAAACCTGGAATTAAAATGTCCTTTAGAAGCAAGCCCAGAGCTCTCCTGAGTCTGATGCTGCCCTGCTGAGGGGCTGGAGCAGTGTGGTGTCACCTCTGCTCAACAAAGCTGCTTCCAAGTGCCCTGCTCACCTTCTTACTCCAACAGAGCTAGCAGAAGAACAGGGCTCTAGGAAATTCTTGAATTTCCCAAGTATTTTCCCAAGAACTTGTCCCCAGAAGTGTAACTCATCTGTGTAAGGGCAGTGTGCTGCCTCTGCCCTCTGCACAGCCACCAGGCTGCACTCTGAGGCCATGGGAAACTACCAGAAGATATTTTTACACCTTACCAGGAGTTTATAAGAATCAAGGAACCATTCAGTAACTCAAGTCAGACACAGGCTGGAAAAAGAGGAAAATACAGACAAACTGGAAATACTTAACTCACCTTCTTCTCAAAAATGGCAAGTGTCTCTATTTTACCACCTGATAACTGTGTGTTAAAGATTCACAAAACTTAAACCTTACCTTTTGCAAACATTGGCAGAATATCTGGGCTTCCCCAGCTCCAAGTATATTTACTTTCATTGAAAACAGAGTCAAATTCCACTGGATTCTCCTTCCACCCTGTTAAACAAACACACCTGGATTTCAATTGGGTTGACAGATCTCATTGACTGCTGAGATTGACAGTCCACACAAATGTTTTCTTGTTGTTTAGTTTGGGGTTTTTTGTTTGTATTTAAGGTTTTCCTTATATTCTTACACAATGAATTCCACTTTGTGAGTCTTGATTTTACTTCTATTCCAACTTCTATTTGCAATTAATCCCCCATTCATCAAGAAGTGAGCTGAGAACATAAACCAATCTCATTATGGAGGGATCCAGACAAAACAGACAGCTGCTTCACCTCCTGAACAGCTCCACTGCTCCTGAGTTCTACAGCTCCTGTTGTCCAAGCTCAACACAATCAGTCCTTCCAGATCAGTTTTTTGAGCAGGCAGCTGTCAGAAGCACAGAGCTGCTCTCAGCTGCAGCTCCTGCCAGTCCTGCACTTGTAGCAGGTGGCAGATCCACTTGGTCATGAACGTGGCCAAGACTGAGCAATTCTCCCCCAGTTCCCCTGTGCACAGAGGCCACACATTACAGGTGTTAAGCTGGCAGCCCAGGGGAACACTCAGGAGACCAAGGCAGTGAGTGGAGCCTGCTCCCACATCACCAGCCCCAGGAGCCCAACCCCAGCAGGCTCTAGGTGAAATGGAGTTTTAGCTTTGATAGGGATTCTGCAGCCCCAGACAGCAATGAACCAGCCAAGACACTGCAGTGTGGAACATCTCAGCCACCTCCCCTTACACCCCCCATGACAGTGGAAAACTCTGTTACATCCAGAAGTCATCCCAGAAGATACCTGTGCTCTCAGACTAGGGGCTCAGGCTGCTCAAGTTTGCCATGCTACAAAAAGTATTAACTCATCAAATACTCAAAAGTATTTATCTCATCAACTCACTGCTCCAGGGCAGGGGCAGACTGAGCAGGAGGAACAATTGTCACTGCAAGAGCAGCTAGAGCCTGGCACAGGCTGCCCAGGGAGGGGGTTGAGTCCCCAGCCCTGGGGGTGTTTCAGGGTGGTTGGGATGTGGGTTTGAGGGCCATGGTTTAGGGGTGAGCTGTGCAGAGCAGGGCTGATGGTTGCACTGGATGATCCCAAGGGGCTTTTCCAAGCTGAGTGATCCTAGGATGCCATGATTCATACAAGCTGTTCTCACAGCATCAATACTGAGAATGGGAAATCAATCCAGATTCTTTTCCACATCACCTTGGCACACAGACTAGCACAGCCAGGAACCCACCAGCACTGCCCCAGCAGAGCAGCAGGTGAGGGCAGGGCTCAGGGCTCAGCATACCTTTAGCAACTGCACTGACATCTTCATAGAAGCCAGCAATCAGGGCCACGTGCCCCGGCCTGGACTCCGTTGGCACCCGGGTGTGAGAGATGCCCCAGCTGCCCCTGCTCTCCACAACAGCCCTGCAAACAGCACAGCAGGCACTCAGCACCAGCAGCTCAGCTGAAACAGGAGGTGGGGAATGGCAGCTCCAGCAGATGGACTCTGCCTGCTCAGCAGCACCAGCAGAACAGCAACTTGCAAGTGGATCCATAGTCTATCCTAACATCCCCCAGAGCCTGCCCACCATGGCCTGGCAGCACTGCACACACAGCAGCTCAGCTGCNTTGTTCAGCTGGAGAAGAGAAGGCTTCAGGGAGACCTTAGAGCACCTGCCAGTGCCTGAAGGGAGCTGCTCCAAAGCCTGGGGAGGGGCTGTTTGCAAAGGCCTGCAGGGAAAGGCCAAGGGACAATGGGTTTAAATTAGAGGAGATTTAGACTGGATCTCAGGAAGAAGTTCTTGCCCTTGAGGGTGGTGGAGCAGTGGCACAGGCTCCCCAGGGAGGTGGTTGAGGCCCCATCCCTGGAGCTGTTGCAGGTGAGGTTGGCCAAGGCTCTGAGCAGCCTGGTCTAGCTGAGGGTGTCCCTGCTCTCAGCAGGGGTTGGGCTGGGTAAGCTGTGGAGCTCTTCTCAGCCCAGACACTGCTGGGATTCTAGGATTTCCAAATATGCTCAATCAGAATTAGTTCTTGTGACCATGTGTGCCCTTATCTCAGCTGAATGCTAGAAGCCAACATCAAGAGCTAAAAATCACCCCACATAAATCTAAGGTACAAAGCATTTCAGCAACATGGAGGAAAGAGAAAACCCTCTCCCAACACAGACAGAAATACCAACTGTCTAGGGGTGACACACATACAATAGTTAGAAAAGCAAAATAAAGAGCAAAATAAAGAGACCAAAGGGCAAGTGTAAGAACCAGTCTGCATCTGCTGCAGACAGAACAGCTGGAGCCTGGGGCAGTGGCAGCAGAGAGCACTGTCATACTCTGCTGCTTGTCTCCATCTCCTGGAAGAAACAAAAGATTCACTGTCCACTGTGAGAGCAAGAGGAGGCAGAGAGAGAAGAAGGGGAAGAAAAAGAAAGCAGAGGAAGAAAAA
>VYZU01064783.1:0-10927 GCA_013401355.1 Ceyx cyanopectus | reverse complement strand
ATCTGTGAATCTGTGAATCCATAGCTATTAAATCACTTAAAAAACTGTAAAAACAAGAGTCCCTAGTAAATTGTCATTGCTAAGTTTCTTATGGCCATTTATATACTACACATTGTATGGGAGAGAGGTTTCCTTTATTTATTCTGAGCAATTACTTTTTACATGGAACAACTTTTCTTTCATCTCCATATAACCATTTATTCTTCTGCCAATGATTTTTTTCTTGAGAGTAGAATTATTATTACGTAAGAAATCTATACTGTTCTGTTTCTGAGAGCTCCAATAAATTACCTAGCAATTTCATAGAGATATGGTACGTGACTGATGGTGGAGTATCTGTATTATAATATTACTATTTGCTGTATCATTTTTTTTTTCTCATAAAGGTAAAAGAGACAAACGTTGTTACAAAATCATACTTCTCTTACTTATGAAATAGTGTTCTAATTTAAAGGGAGTGTAACATATTTTTTCTAAAGCATGAAAAACTTTAGGAGAGTGTCTTATCCAGAAGTTACTATCATAGTGGAGACTATATCAATAACAAGATGTAGGTATCTGATGTGGCTGTTTTAATGCTTATTGCCAAACCTGACATACTAAATTGAGATGCATTACTTTTCATGTCCATTATTTCTGCCACAGGACTTGCCTCAGTTAAACTAATCCTTGCCAAACATAAGTAAACGTGCTTTAACTTCCATCTGACCTATTCTGGCATTCATTGGTGAGGTGGATAGTCATCTCATCTGTGGTACTCAAAGTCACTAACATTCCTGAGAATCACCTGTCCACTAAATGTGAAAGAAAAGGACACGTTTTTACACAGAGTTTATATGGTCAAAATAAGTACTGAAATATGGAAAGTCCAGCTTAATCCTTTTTTTCCCTCTTGACTGGGGTAGCTTGATTCCACATTAACCTACAACCAGAAAAGTGACTTTTCTGACAGGATAGAAAAATCCAAAAGAACACAATCTATCTTGCTTGAAGACTTTATATTTTGTACAAAACAAATACCACTGACACTGAAACTTAGATATTAAAGTGCTACCACTCTGCTGGGGCTCTAAGCTTACAAGAGCCTCCTTGTAGTGCTTTCTCCACAGTTAACTAAAAACAACTTTAAATGCAAAAATATTAATGCTATCATAGAATATAAATTAGAGGTTTTAGCATTTTAAAGAGAAAAATGCAAGATGAATAGGCCAAACAGGAAAGCAAATTTAAAAATACAGGCTCGATTCCAGACAACTCACTGTATTCCCAGGCTGCAGCAAAATCTGTACAGTCCTTGCTGGTTTCTGAGGGATTTCCTCATCCCTCAGTTCTGCCCAGTCCACTCCTGCTCCTCCCAGTAGCAGTAGGATTTCACTTCTCCAGGCTGAACTCCCACCACATTGGTAGCATCTGCTGCACTCTAGTATCTCAGTATATGTACTTGATATGAGGAACAATATACTGGACACAGAACTTCTGGGGCAATCTCGTAAGTGGCAAACAGAAGCAGAGGAGAATTTCCGCAGACCTGCAGGCTATACCTGTGTCTGATAGGCAGGGTTTTTTTCCTAATTAATACATTATTAATTAGTGCTCACCTTGACATTGCTCAAGACACCTAGATTCTTTTCTGCAAAGCTATATACTACTTGGTCAGTCTTCAGCCTGCACTGCTACGAGGGCTTATTCACTCCCAGCAGTATGTTGCACTCGTCTCTGTTTAACTTCATGAGGTTTCTGCCACCTCATTTCTCCACTCTTTTGAAAGTCCTCTGAATGGCCCTACTCACAGTAGATCGGAGTTGTCCAGTGGCTTGGTATTTCCTGCAAAGAAGACAACATTTATTTATTTGTTTGTTTGTTTATTTACCTAAGAAGGTGTACTTATATTTCTATAAAAATTGAAAATGTCAAAAGGGATCAAGACACAGTCTGAAAACTTCTCTTTTTGGTCTCCCTTCTGTCCCTCAATGCTCTGGGGAATGTCTTGCAAGTTATTATATTCGTATCGATATAAGGCCTGCATTTTGGGAGATTGCAAATGGGTTTCCTGCATTTATATTATCTCTATAACAAAGCTACTTTTGCACAAGAGGGCAGTATGTCATAGGAAAATCTAGAAGTGGAGGTATAAATTACCCTGCTCTGTTTCTGGCAATAAAATGTTTTTGAGCTAATGTATCAACTCTGTTATTTTAAATCTAGTCATTGAGCCAATTTAATAAGCCCAGGGAACTGAGCAAATTAAACATGTTTTTCTACATTTTTTTCCAGCTTTTAGATCTTTATTGACTATACAGGCTTTGTATATAATATTTCATATTAATGCATATAGGGAATTCTGCCAAGAGTGACAATATTACACTACCACTGCAAGCTGCAGCCAAAGAGTGATAATGGCAACAATTGACTCGGCAGCAAGTGCTGGCTGTGTAACTTCAAGGTCACCTTTCGGTAGCAGCAGATGAGCTTCCAGCAACTGGTATTTCACCATCCTAAGGAACCTGGAATTGAGTTTTTCCTCCTGTGTAATGTCAGAAGATGTAAGAAAGATCTGTGATGAATATTCAGATAGTGTATTTTAACATACCGTGAAATGAATTTGCATTATGCCTGGGATTCAGTATGACAAATTAATTTAAGCCTTACTGTGTTTTTAAACCTCCTAAGACACCAAAACATGCAATTATCACCCTGTAGTCTATGCAGTATTCTGTTTAACATATTGTGAAGACCTCTGAGTTATGGTAATGACATTCTTCATGTGTCTACCTTTGCAGTATAAAAGATGTAGGACTTAAAATGCATGTGTTTGTTCTGCAGGTCTGGGGAGCGATATTTCAGCGCTGTCAGAGTTCATTATTTTAATGCCTTTTGTAAACACTTCTGCCACAACATAAACCAGCAAAGTACATCAACATTACACATTATGTCTGAAGTCTCTTTTATGAGCTCAGTGACTGGGATATTACAGATCAACATACCGATGCATTAAAACAGCTGTGAAAGAAAGGCTGTGGATTCCTGAAATGTATGTCTCACACCAATACTGTTATTCAATACACCTGGCTTAAAAATAAAATAATACAAGTACAAAGTGAACCAGCAGCCAGTGCTTTATAGTAGAAAACTTTCGAAGAAGCCAACATTACAGAAATGTAGAACATTGACACACTGGGAAAAAAAAAATACAAAAAAATACCTTCTTACACAGTCTTCTCTATTCATTGGAAGCATGTAGAACCCTGAGAAAAATAATGTTTTTACTGTTGTGCAAGCAATTCATTATTTTGTGCTCTTCAGTTCAAATTTTCCCTTAGCAAGAGAATATTGCCCACAGGCTTTCAGAAAAGAGAAGGGCAAGGAGGAGGGGGAAGGAGAAGCAAAGTACAAGTGTGTTCTGCTTTGGCTCAGCTGTTTGAGTATATAATCCCTCTTTGGAAAACAGACTCCAGGCAGTATAGCCACAAGACATCCTCAGCAACCTCGGTAAGGGTATCTTGTGTAACACTAAAGTGTGAAAATATGTTCTTCAGCAAGATCAGTCATTAGCATCATAATCTTCCTTCCCATATAATCCTTTCCAGAGGATAAATCCTCCACACTAGTAATTTTGCCAGATGCAGTCACTCAAATTATTATTGTTCATTTGATAACCATAGCATTTTGCAAAACAGAAAGTGTAAAGCATCCAGCGGAGAGATATGTTCTAAAATGAGAATTAGCTTGCATTCTTAGGCACCATGAAGCTGAAAAGCAATTATCTTGTATTTGCTACTTCATTCCCAGGGGCTGTGAAATTTCTAACTTGAAATTTTGAATGGAATCAGTCTATGAATACTTAGAAATAGAACTCAACTATCAGTTGAAACACAAGTCAAGTAATGCTGAAACAATTTAAATTAAACATAGTATTTTCATCTCAATGTCCTTCTAATTATTTGCATGCTCTTGATTTGCAAACATTTTCCAACTTGATTCTATGATTTTTTTTTTTCAAGGATATTTCTTTGCCTAAAGGAAATTAGAACTCTTACTGTAATCATATTATCTCCTACACATTACATAGTGTCAGCTTCTTATCATACTTACAGTGTTGAAACCTCCGGGACATCTTCGCATTGGGATACTCTGGGTAATTTGAATCTTTTCTTTGTCTTCCTATAAACTGCTTTGAATTCTGTTCTAGGATAATTTCTGATGTGTAAGACGACAAATGTTTCTGACAAATCTGAAAACAGGATCACCTTTAAGTTTTAAAGATGTATACCCAAGCTGAGAGAAAACCCAATTAAAACCCACATTGAAGCTTTTCAATATGTATGCAAATTTAGCAGCATTTATCTTAGCTCCAGCTACTGCAGTTTGTGATAGAAGAAAACCTATTATATTCCNGAACTGAGCAAATTAAACATGTTTTTCTACATTTTTTTCCAGCTTTTAGATCTTTATTGACTATACAGGCTTTGTATATAATATTTCATATTAATGCATATAGGGAATTCTGCCAAGAGTGACAATATTACACTACCACTGCAAGCTGCAGCCAAAGAGTGATAATGGCAACAATTGACTCGGCAGCAAGTGCTGGCTGTGTAACTTCAAGGTCACCTTTCGGTAGCAGCAGATGAGCTTCCAGCAACTGGTATTTCACCATCCTAAGGAACCTGGAATTGAGTTTTTCCTCCTGTGTAATGTCAGAAGATGTAAGAAAGATCTGTGATGAATATTCAGATAGTGTATTTTAACATACCGTGAAATGAATTTGCATTATGCCTGGGATTCAGTATGACAAATTAATTTAAGCCTTACTGTGTTTTTAAACCTCCTAAGACACCAAAACATGCAATTATCACCCTGTAGTCTATGCAGTATTCTGTTTAACATATTGTGAAGACCTCTGAGTTATGGTAATGACATTCTTCATGTGTCTACCTTTGCAGTATAAAAGATGTAGGACTTAAAATGCATGTGTTTGTTCTGCAGGTCTGGGGAGCGATATTTCAGCGCTGTCAGAGTTCATTATTTTAATGCCTTTTGTAAACACTTCTGCCACAACATAAACCAGCAAAGTACATCAACATTACACATTATGTCTGAAGTCTCTTTTATGAGCTCAGTGACTGGGATATTACAGATCAACATACCGATGCATTAAAACAGCTGTGAAAGAAAGGCTGTGGATTCCTGAAATGTATGTCTCACACCAATACTGTTATTCAATACACCTGGCTTAAAAATAAAATAATACAAGTACAAAGTGAACCAGCAGCCAGTGCTTTATAGTAGAAAACTTTCGAAGAAGCCAACATTACAGAAATGTAGAACATTGACACACTGGGAAAAAAAAAATACAAAAAAATACCTTCTTACACAGTCTTCTCTATTCATTGGAAGCATGTAGAACCCTGAGAAAAATAATGTTTTTACTGTTGTGCAAGCAATTCATTATTTTGTGCTCTTCAGTTCAAATTTTCCCTTAGCAAGAGAATATTGCCCACAGGCTTTCAGAAAAGAGAAGGGCAAGGAGGAGGGGGAAGGAGAAGCAAAGTACAAGTGTGTTCTGCTTTGGCTCAGCTGTTTGAGTATATAATCCCTCTTTGGAAAACAGACTCCAGGCAGTATAGCCACAAGACATCCTCAGCAACCTCGGTAAGGGTATCTTGTGTAACACTAAAGTGTGAAAATATGTTCTTCAGCAAGATCAGTCATTAGCATCATAATCTTCCTTCCCATATAATCCTTTCCAGAGGATAAATCCTCCACACTAGTAATTTTGCCAGATGCAGTCACTCAAATTATTATTGTTCATTTGATAACCATAGCATTTTGCAAAACAGAAAGTGTAAAGCATCCAGCGGAGAGATATGTTCTAAAATGAGAATTAGCTTGCATTCTTAGGCACCATGAAGCTGAAAAGCAATTATCTTGTATTTGCTACTTCATTCCCAGGGGCTGTGAAATTTCTAACTTGAAATTTTGAATGGAATCAGTCTATGAATACTTAGAAATAGAACTCAACTATCAGTTGAAACACAAGTCAAGTAATGCTGAAACAATTTAAATTAAACATAGTATTTTCATCTCAATGTCCTTCTAATTATTTGCATGCTCTTGATTTGCAAACATTTTCCAACTTGATTCTATGATTTTTTTTTTTCAAGGATATTTCTTTGCCTAAAGGAAATTAGAACTCTTACTGTAATCATATTATCTCCTACACATTACATAGTGTCAGCTTCTTATCATACTTACAGTGTTGAAACCTCCGGGACATCTTCGCATTGGGATACTCTGGGTAATTTGAATCTTTTCTTTGTCTTCCTATAAACTGCTTTGAATTCTGTTCTAGGATAATTTCTGATGTGTGAGACGACAAATGTTTCTGACAAATCTGAAAACAGGATCACCTTTAAGTTTTAAAGATGTATACCCAAGCTGAGAGAAAACCCAATTAAAACCCACATTGAAGCTTTTCAATATGTATGCAAATTTAGCAGCATTTATCTTAGCTCCAGCTACTGCAGTTTGTGATAGAAGAAAACCTATTATATTCCGTTGTGTGCTTATTGTACAAAAATATTCAATACAAAATGTAATCCTTTACATATTAGTAGCAACTGCTTGATATAACTTTAATGTAAATGTCAGTTAGCTAGGTGGCATGAAAATGATATCATATTACAATTGAATAAATGCTTGAACATGTATTTCTACAGTATTGATTCTTATAATTGCCATTGGAATTTTCTTCTTTTTGAACATGTTATAAAGTAACTTTTGTTAGAAAACTAAAACATTTTACTTTTATTTAACTTTTAAAATACTTTCAAAACCACTTTGAAACATCTATTATTATAATTCAGTAAGTAATATTGGAAAAATACTTTTTTTCAATGTAATTTTTAAATTTTGGTACTAAAAATCTGACATAAAGTATTTCAGAAATTCTGACATAGTGCCCCCCTTGAGTGAGGGCAATGATGGAGTGGGGGGTGTGGAGGGAGAATCTGCCCACCCTCATGAGGTGGGACATGCCTCCAAGCCTCCCCCTCCACCACTGGTTAGAAGACTGACTGTCTTCCAGAAGGGCCTCATATCTGTTTTTCAGAGGCACCTGAGGAATAGAAGCAGGTAAGGGAGGTGCTCTCCTTCTACCATGCCCATGAACTTGTCTCCACTCACCCCCTTTACCTGGGGTTATGTTATTAGTATGAGAGAGGCAGGTCACAGGGGCCCCCTGATCCTGGGTGTTACCTGTCTGCTGAGTGGAGCACAGAGAATGGCTCCAGCTGTCAATCTCACCNGGGGGAAAACCCAAACTGATCGGCAAGCACCTTTTTTAACTGGTGGGGTTTCCTTTTTTTTTTTTTTTTTAAACTCCCTTCTGCATGCGCCAGCAGTGCAGGCAGGGAGGAAGCTGCTTTCTCTGTGCACAGGAGTGAGTATCCGGTGTCCGGGCAGCCACAATGTGTTTTGATGGAGTCCACAAAGTGTACATGTAAAGCTTAGATTATAAGTAGAAGGGTCCAATAAATTATCTTAGTGATTATTGCTGCCCATACATTCTTCTCCTGAGTCCAGGAAAGCTCTCCAGTGTGAAAACCAGACAGGATTTATCAGAAGAGATGCTTATATCTGAATGAGACTGAACAAAAAGGCACATTTTTGTTCATCATCCTACTCTCACAATCAGGTACTATTCCTGTGTCTAGTGTATGAGCACAGACGAATATTTTGTCATTGAAATGTATCATGGAGCAAGATAATTTACTACAAAGATACCAACAAAAAATCAGGTGATGAAAATGAAAGCTGATGAAATTAATGGAAATTGCATATGCCCCATGATTTCATTTGGAAATGCATTGAATGAAGAATTGTAGCTAAAGAGGAAGACCACAATTCACATATGCTGGTTTTACCTTGCATTTATATACATAATTTATTTTTAGTGTTGGTTTTATATTTTAAAAGATGCAGTAATGTGCATTCAGAAGGAGAAAAAGACAATTAAATCTTCTGAATATTCTATTGTTGAAAACAAAATGAAAAAATGGTCAAGAGGGTGGCTCATGAATTTCAAAAAGAGCTCATGAATTTGCAAATGGGCCTGCTTAGTGCAGATAGCAACGACACCTTCTCCAATATCATGCTCTGTAATGCACTTCAAAATGGTTACTTGAGAGGTAGTAAATGAACCACAGTCCTTGTCCAAAATGTTTTATCAAAAGGGAGCAGTCAAAATTGTCCCAGGCTTAATTCTCAACAAAAGGCCTGCAGAAAATGTATGCAAGCATATACAGCCTCTAAAAGGATTCCATAAAACCTTCTAGGACAGCGGACTTTGCATCACAAATAATCCAGAGGTTGGAAACCAATTTAAGAAAATAGGAAGCATCTATTGTTTGCATCAGCTGGGCTATAGTGTGATAGCACAAGAAAATTTTCCATTTACAGCTATTAGTAGCATGTCAAAGTAGACTTTATTTCAGAATCTTCAGGACACATCACTGTATTTTACATAAAAAGTAGTTACAAGTTGACTCTTCATAAAGAAAAATATTAATGGCCCTATTCAGATAGGCTTTTACTTTACTCATTATATTTAGATTAAATCTTAAAATATAGAGCAGTATCTCAAGAGTTTCTGAACTAGCCAAAGCAAAAGAAAAAAAATCTCAGATGTGTCTTAACAGCAGCTTCAGTAAGAGGCTTTTAAGGTCTCTACTTTTTAATGTCTCAGCTATATTTCTTTTTAAAACCGTATTTCTTTCTTTTAAAAACAGGTTATCCAGACTTCAAACCAAACAATTCAATGTTTTCAGGATGTTGAGACCAAAACAACTAACTTACATATAAAGGCAAAAAAAAAAAAAATCAAAAAAAAATAATAATTTTGAATTATCCCAAATATCCTTTATTTAACTTTGGCCCCTGTGAGAGCTTCTGGAATTACTCATAAAAGCAAAATTAACATAATTCATTACACTTTAAATACTTATTGTTGGAGTTTGTCTGCTAACTAATAACAGTATAATGATATAGATGTTAGTCTGTATATAGGTATGCTTTGTAGGTCCTGGAAACTGATCCACAGAAAGTCACAAGAATTGCACATGTATACAGGTGTTTTTCAGATTCCAGTTGTGCTGTCCAGGTCTTATAATAGTCTATTATTTTGGTAAATATGAAAATATATATGTCATTAATTCTTATAATAACAACATTATTTGTTTTAAGATATTTGATACTTCTCTTAAAAATCTGGTTGCTGGAGACCTGTGATTATGAAAGGCTTTCAGCATTTGTTGAGAGACATACTTTCAATGCCCATGATTGACAAAAAGCTTGTATATATGACCTGACTGTATGTTGACTGCTCATGACTAGTCTGAAGNACCTTCTTTATCACTATTATTAGATGTATTGTTGTTACTTTTACAAGCAGCATTACCTATTAAGGAAATATTGCATAGTAAAAAGCAAAGAGAGAGCTTTAAGAAAGTATTTCCAATTCTATACACTGATTGGGATGAAGATTAAAAGTATTACAAATTAATTAAAAAAAAATGAAAGCAAATGCAACAAAATAATCAAACTATTTTTTTTTAAATGAAACCTTGCCAGAAACCACATATACTCAAGTATTTCCTTGCACATTTGGTGTTCTATACTTTTAATAATGCACTTTTATTATTTGCCATTTAGTTGCATGTAAGGAAGCAAGAAAACAGGGACAGAGTCACCTCCCTTGACCTGCTGGCCACACTTCTGTTGATGCAGCCCAGGATGTGATTGGCCTTCTGGGCTGTGAGTGCCCATTTCTGGCTCATGTTGAGCTTTTAATCCACCAGCACCACCAAGTCTTTCACTGCAGTGCTGGTCTCAATCAATTTATTGCACAGCCTGTATTTGTGCTTGATATTGCCCCAACCCATGTGCAGGACCTTGCACTTGGCCTTGTTGAACTTTATGTAGCTTGCATGTCAACCAATGTTAGTGGAGATAATGTGGTTCCATACTGACAGGATAAAAACAAATGTTGGGGAAAGGGACAACACCTAGATTAGGTGCTGAGATATTCTTTACCATCATTGGCTTCTGAAAAACTTGTCATCAGAAAAAATAATGGACCAAAATGGCCAGCCCACTTTAAGCCCACTGGGCAGCATCAGACACTGATTTACACAACTTAAATGTGAAACATGGAATTCAAACCAGAATCCTAGAGCCATGGAATCCATTCCACTGCACATATCTTAAGGTATTTAATAGACATGTATAGGCTTCACTCTTATATGTCTTTTACTCTTGATGTCTTGATATATAATCCAAAATACTAATTTATCAAAACCTACATGTAGCATAGAAAAAAGCTAACATTTCCTCTCTGGGAATTCTAACATTTGAATTTTTTACATTCATACTTACTATTAAAATGTGAACAAAATAAGAAAGGAAAACACAGAAAAATAACATACTAATTCTGCTAGGCACAAAGTCTGTGGAATTTTGGTTTCTGTGTAGCTATGCAATGCTATTAATCTTGCACTATTGCAACATGGCTCTTCAATTATACTTAAAAAGATCCTAACAAGTCGGTTTTGATTAAAGGCAATTGTGAACTTCAGATCCTTCTTATAATGTTCAGTGACACAGTCCAAGATTATTCAGTAGAGAGACAAGCCAGTCAATTTTACTTTTTCTTTCAGGTCTTTGATCTTTATACTTTCATTCCTCCTAATTTTCAAGGAGCATTAGAATTTCTCTGCAGAAAGAGATGTACTTCAGAGTAATCTCAATAGATTTTTCTACTGTGCCATGTACTGAACTGACACTTTAAAGTAGTTCTCAAGGAAAGGTCACTTTCAGTCTAATTTAATTCATGATGGAATTAGTACATTTGGGGAACCAGTACAAGGAT
>VYZU01064780.1:801-17393 GCA_013401355.1 Ceyx cyanopectus | reverse complement strand
GCTGTATATACTCCTGATTTGCTGTATATACTCCTGATATATTGTATATACTCCTAAAGTCTTCAGATACATACATTCTAGAAGCATATGCCAGCAAGAGTCACAATTAAAGTTTTCCTTAACAAAGACTTAACATCCCCTTCAGTATTCACATTCTCTGGCTCCTGGCACATCTATTTTAATATTCATGGTGTTGACTGACTCCCAGAAACCTTCAGCTGGGAGGACTTAATGTTTCTCATCTTTTTAAACAGACAAAACAAGTAAATCCTCCTCCAAACACTGTGCTGGAGGTAAATCCTTTTATGGAGCCACACGCAGGAGTATCTCAATGTCACAGTGGAAGAGTCAGTTTTACAGCCAGGACCAGGATCTGGGTCCCTGCTCCACTGCTCAGGTAGCTGTAGCAGGCACTTTTGTGCAGTTTTTGTGCAGTTTATGGCTCTTTTGCCTAAAAATGTACCCAGAATTACAGTTAGAGAGGGTGGGGGCTGTCTGGATTAATGTCTGCAGCCAGCACTTGTGCACTGTCTGAGTTCACACCCTTATTCCTATGGAAAGGAATTCAAACCACATTGTCACCTGGGGAAGAAAACCCAGACAAACCCCACCAGTATCTATTATACTAATGAAGAGCAATTAAAACATCATTAGCAGTGTTTCCTAACTGCTTTGTAGAGCTGTCATTTATCTATACAGGCCTCAAAAGAGCTTTACAAATTTAGGAGAGCAGATGATGTTTAGAAAAAAAGATTTTGCAAAGCCTCTCACATCAGATCTTTCTCTGTGATGCAGTAGATGTTATTAGACTAAGAAGGTCAGAACAGTATTAAAAGAGACCAGAGAGAAAACTGGAATCTTCTTACAGACACCTTCCTGTAAATTCAAGCTGCAGCAACCTGTGTTGCCAATTCACTCAGCACCACAAATCCTGTTGATTTTTAGCAGCAGAATGCATTCATTCTGTCTTTGCTACATGAATTTTCTCTGAGCACAGTGAGGCTACTCACAGTAATCCCAGCTTGCAGGCTCTCTGTGTCTTCAACAAAGAGATGCTGTGCTAAAATAAGTTGCACTTTGTAGCTTTCATGGTGTGTATTGAACTGACCTTGACACCCAGTCACCAAACTCCTCTGCCACCTGCTTTCCATCACTGCCTTCATTCCAACATTGCCCCCAACTCAAAATAAATGTTAAAAGCTTGAGTTTGTGACTTTACAAAACAAAAATAATCTAAGTACACTTCTAGTGCTTTTCATGTTCCTTCCAGTTTTGGAGAGGGCTGCTTGATTCTTCAACTGCAGATGGCACTGTGGCACTTAGCACCACCCAGCTGGGGAGAGCTGCTGGACTGGAGCCCCTGAGAACAACGCCTTTCTTCTTCTGGGGGAAAGCAGCTGCTGAGTTCTCCAGTGCAGATGTCCTATTTTCCCTGCAGCTCAGTGAAGACTGGGGGAACAAATGGCAGCTTATATGCCCCAGCCACGACTTGCTGTGGAAGAAAGAACTCCTGTGTGTACTTGCAGGTCACAAGGGTGGTACCCTTGGCTCTGCCAGCAAACCTCACCCAGCAGCTACTGCAGCGTGAGGGGAGAGGCTCTGCAGCTGCAGCACTCCCTCCTGCCAGGGACAATTCCACCTCTGCACAAGGGACAATTCTGCTTAGAAAAATCTACTTTCAAGGAGGGTCATCAGAGTTATCAAAGCTCGTTGACTTCTCTAGGAAAACCCACAGACTTTGCTATTTGGATGACATCCTTTGCCATTTTAATATCATTTAATATCATCCTTTGTCATTTAATATAATTTAATATCATCCTTTGCCATTTTAATATTTAAGCTATTACAAAAACATCTACAATAAATTATATTCCCCCTTCATGTTCATCCTTTGAAAACTTAGCTATTTAAAATAAAATAATACAAACATTCATGTATTTGCTTAATCATACACTCATGCTCATCTGTACTGCATCTTTTCTTACATGTTATTTTGAGTCTACCCCCTTATTTTTTATATCCCTTTATTTTTTATAGTCTTCTCAAGTCAGTTTTTTGCAAGTCTGTGTGGTACCCACCTTCTCTTTTAACATTTCTACCTTATACTTTAGCTCTCCCATTTTGTAGGGAGTAATTTCTAAACACTAGTTACCTGACCCAAGGGCCCACTGAAAAATCTCAGCTCCCACAGTGCAATCACTAAACCATTGTTCAACCCAAGTCTGAGCAACATCACTGGTTCTTCTGTGTATTCCATCCAAGAGAACTCTGGGATTTACTCCACAGCCCCACAAATTTCCCACAGGCCACAATAGCCCTTTTGATTCCAGGCAAAACTCAGGAGTTTACATGGGTTCATTCTGAGGCAGTTACATTTTTAACCCAAGCAAATCCTTTCCCCTGAGGCTGGTTGTTGTCCATCACCCTGCACAGATGACTATTTCATTACAAGGAGTTTATGAAAGAGGAGCTCAAAAGACAAAAAGGAATAAAATCAAGAGATTCAAAAGACAAAAAGGAATAAAATCAAGAGATTACTTTTAAACAGGCAGGACCTTTAGTAGCCTGAATTGTCTCTGAAGCAAGGCACACACATCCCACACACAGAGGTTGCCCCTCAACTTATCAAATATGAGTGTATTTGTCATGTTTTATTTATTATAAGACTTTGTGTTTATTTATTTTAAATACAAAATAAACTTTAATTTAATATTTTTTTGCCCAAAATTAATATAGATTGTATTTACAGTTTTGTTGCTGACTAGGTAATATTTACATTACATGTAATGCAAAAATATATTGCATTAGTCACACTTACATGTGCTCTACTCAGCCTTTAGCCTGAAACCAGTTCCAGAGCAGTCAAGGGAGAAATTTCAGGTAAAAAACCCACTACATATTTTGTGCATAACCATGACACACATAGAAAAAAAAAAAACTATTAAAAAAAAAACTATTAAAACAGAACAAGCAACCAATAACTTGATCAAACAGCATGGTAGCAGCAGATGCATGAGACAAACATGCCTGTTGTCTTCTGTGGTCATATCTCAACTGACTCTAAACCTGTTTGGAATTAACTGGATGATGATGCAAAATGCTTTTTAATGTAGTTTCAAAACACCGAGAAGAGACTACACCTTAGGAAAATGAAGAATGGAAGCACCTAGAGATATTATAGCCTTCCAGAATGGAAGCAGGAGAATTAAACTGGATGGAACATAATGGGAACTGGTCTGTACAGAAGAAGTATGTTTGTGTGTAATTACTGTCTTGTGGAAACCACTCTGCCAGTTCCTTTGTGGGCCATCCAGCCCCCACTCTGCCTGCTGGGGAAAAATGTGCAGAACTTGTATAAATGTTTCTCCACTCATTCAGGCCTAAATGTGTTTTGTGGGTGCCTTTTGTTTGGTTGGAAGGTTTTCCTTTGTAGCTGTTTCTGTTTTTAAACAAGTACTACTTTGTTGCTGAGCAGCCTCCTATTTCAGTTTTTGCTTCCTCTAAACCTGCTGCCAGAGGAGGGCTGGGTGTGGGGGAAGTGGCTTAGACTAAATGCAAAGCAGCAGAATCCCAAACAACCCTGTGTGCTGGGGATCAGAGTCCTGGCTCTTTCCAGCTGGCAGAACAAAGAGCAGCATTTGTGAGATCACAAAATGTTTCTAGAGCTCCTAGATATCACTCCAGAATTGGATATTTTATTATTTTGGAACCTTACATAAACATTCCAGAGACTGCAACTTAGTTTCCCACTGCAGTTTTACTCTGAAATAGTTGCCTTTCCTCTAATAAACTCTTTGCACATGTTCACTTCTCTCTTGGAAAATCTCTTTTTGAGGGAATAGAAAATTTGGCTTTCACATTTTTCTGCTGACTCCCTTCCTCTTAAGGGAACAATTCATCCTCCCCTTCTCTGCCAAAATGCAGTGATTGGCAGCAGTGCTGAATCTGTTCAGTGCACCCTTTTTTGTTCTAGCCATAGCTTTGCAGACAGATTTATAAAGCTATCAGGATACTGATACATTCATATTTTTAATGGGAAAATAAACGAGCTAAGGCTGAAGTTATCTGAAGCTTCTCATTTTAGCTCAACCTCAGACTGCCTCCACACACCACTAATGCAAGGTTTTGTTATCTACCACCTTCCTTATCAGTATGTCTTTGGAGCCTGCTGGCAGAGACCATTCTTAGAAAATTATTATCACATTGTTAGTGTTTCTTCAGATGTGGGCTGAAATTTCAAACATCCCATCCCATCTTCTGGAACAAGTAGACCACACCATTTTCCAAAATTAATCCACAGAAGATGGCCAACCAAGGCAGCATTCTGCTCAAGTTCAATGTAACTGCAAAATAAAACAGAACAAATTTATCACTTAGCATTTAAAAAAACCCCATGTGAGAATTCTTATTAATGTGCATGCATAAGAAATCACACACATCTGTTAAAAGTCTGCACTCCAAAGCCATGCATAAAATTAACACCACATTTTCATTTTCAAGACAGACAAAGAATTCTATTTTATGTTTCAACTCCATGAGGAGTTGTCTCAAATTGCAGGTGATGGATATGATGGATGTAGCACAGCAAACAAAAAGAGGTGATGGTGACATAAGAGCTGCTTTTTCTTTTTTAACTGTTTTGTTTCCTTCACTTTCTAGTAAAGTCTAAATAAAAGTGTTAAGCTACAACTATTTTATTAACAAATATGATACCAAATTAAAAATAATAATAATAATAATGACTTCTATAATTGCTGCATGTCTCACACACATTAGAATGTAGAAATAAATAGCAAAAACATACCTCTGATTGCCTGAGAATTTGATATCAAGACAAACACTCTTATAAAGGCAAGGCACAAAGGTGTGTAGTCATGTTCCCAAATAACAGCTGGAATTACCAAAAGCTTCCCATAGCTGGACAACAGCAGTGCTTTGAGAAGTAAAATGAAGTCAGACTTTGTTTTCAGCATTTCAGGTCTCATCCACCATAATGTAATAAAAATGCCAACCAAAAATGAAGTTTGCTCTAAGAGGAAATAAGAAGAGTTGGAAAGAGAATGAAGTGCCAAAATCAAGTCATTTTTTGGATAAATTTCAGTGAAATGACATGCCCAAAATGAAAGTGAGACAGTGCTATGTCAGACATATGCAAATCTGAACATGGTCCCCACCTATGTTCATTTGAGTAGGCAAATATTACTGTTACTTACTTAAACTAATTAATCATCATGACATGCTGAATAATTCTACTCTAGGGTTTTCATACTTGTAATTTCTGACACCACAGAGCACAGGAATCAGAACCTCTTTCCTTTTCCACAAAAGGAAAGGTGTTTTCAGCTGTGTTAGACTGTAAACCAAAATCAATAGCTGTCATCTTGGAAAGGTCACTAGGAATGAAGCCTTTCTATCCAGCATAGAAATAAAACTAAGTTGAAAATATCATTTTGCTGTGAAGACTTTATTTTGACACCATGTCCATGTGTAACAGGGGAATTAATGCAGACACCTCAGCAACTCTCACAACTGTAACACATTAATTACTACTGAAAAATGAGTTCCAACGTTTTTACCAACATGTTATGAAAACCAACTAAGAGCAAGATTAGACAATAAATGATTTAAGCTAAACTCTGAATGTCTAAGGGAAAATACTAATTTAGTTTGTGGACTTGATTGAGAGGCTATCACCAGGAACAGCATGAGCATAAACACTAACCAAAGCAAAGCAAAAACCTTCCCTGCCTTCAGATGCAGTCTTAGAGCACAGAAGTATTTCCTCTTTGCCAGTGATGACACTGCTCTGTATTTTTATGTAGTCATTTAAAAAACCCAACCATACAGCTACAGCTTTCCACCATTATTATTCACTTCTGTAAGGATCCTCCTTTATGCTCTATCACCTTCATGAACAATAAACCTTGAAGTCAACATAAAATATGGAATAAAGCTGACTTTACATTGGTCTTCAAACTACTTCAATGGCTTCAGATGAAGATTTCTGAATATTGCCACTTTCCAGTGTGTTGTTATCTAATGTTGATCATGTCAGCCTGAACTGTAATTAGATCAAAATATGCATGTGCATGAAATGAAGATAAATTAAGAGAGCTATATATATGCTATGGATAATTGTTTAACCACAATGGTTGGACATCACATCCATTCTGTGTTATTTTTTTGCAATATGGGCTCGTTGAAAGACTCAAATGTATTAAATGCTCTAAGAGTAGTAACATGAAGAATTATTGATCTTACCTAAAGAGGCTATACCAAACATTCTATAAAAATCCCATTCCTTGGCATATCTGATTAAGTCATCAGGATCTGTATTTTGGCTTGAATCCTGTAGCTGCAGCCACCTGAGATAAGCTTCACAGAGCAAACAGAATATGCAGAGCTTCCCATGTATCTGATAAATGAAAGAATAATAAAAGCATTAGCATGAAATCAGCATAAAATAAAGCATCAGTATGAAACTGGTATTTAAGATACATTTCAACATCTTTACAGAACAATCTCTGTAGGTTTACTAATTTTGTTTAGAAAAACTTATTATTAGAAAAATAATAAAATAATAAAACTTATTTAGAAAAATAAGAAAACTGTTGAGCCCCTAGTTTCACATATCATCCTTTTAATATCAATTAACACAATAGGCAGACTAGAGGGTTCAGAAAACTGAACAGTTCCATACAGAAGAATGTATATAACTACATTTCCTAAAGCCTACTCTACACTTAAAAAAAGAAAAAAAAAAAAGTTTATGAAGTGTTCCTCTAAACCCAGTATAAGTGCATAAATCCAAACTAGATATTCAATTCTTACTAGTCTTCAATTTCAGTATGTTTTTAATCTATAAAAAAAAAGCNGTTAGGAATATAAAACCAAAACTGTGCTAGTGGAATGACACCATCAAAACTTTAGAAACTAATTATGCCAATTGCACATACATGCACAAGCTAAGCCAGTTTAAATTTAAATTCAATTTATTTGAACAGATGAAATCTTATTTGAAGCTACGAAAGTCTCATGGAAAACTTCATTACCAGTCTCCAGAAGCATTGAATTAATTAATCTGTGTCAGATTTATGCTTGAAAGAGGAGGCAAGTATATTTATCTTAACAGTGGACTGCCCAGGAGCTATCAACATCAGTATGCTAGTCACAGCTGGAGTTTGAGATTTCATGTGTTCTGTCCATGAGGAAACTGGCTCAGCTTGCTGGAACCTGTGGAAGGGCAACAGAAGAACAGTATCTACAACTTTACAACTATTACAATCAATTTACCAAAGCTAAGTATATGTTTAACAAAAAAAAAAAAGTCAAAGTAGGGACACAGCAACTTACATTTATTTTTGTGTTGAAAAGAATGTGCCTGTATGCTTGTGCTTTACATAAAATAGCATTGATCAAGATGATAACTGGATCATACTCAATATATTTATCCACAGGTTTCTGGCAGGATTTCTGAAAGTCACAAAATAAGAATTAGAAATTTTAGAAAAAAAAAAAAGTTTATGAAGTGTTCCTCTAAACCCAGTATAAGTGCATAAATCCAAACTAGATATTCAATTCTTACTAGTCTTCAATTTCAGTATGTTTTTAATCTATAAAAAAAAAGCAAAGCATCCCCTCTCTTGGCACTGCAGCTGACAGTGACTTCCTTTAGAAAACAGAAAAATACATTAAAGATTTTTACAGAGTTCAGATTAACACAGATTATAAACTATGCAAGGGTGTACTCAGTTATCATTTTGTGCCCTACAGGTGCAAAATAACCCAAACTATTTTCCTGAGCCTGAAGAAATGCACTAGTATCTTGTTAAAGGTGAACTCATCATGGCTTGTCTACTGGGATTTTTGGGGGTTTGTTTGTTTTAAAGAAAATTATTTTCCTTTATAAATTCCTACTTTTTATAAAGAATATAATAAATAATAAATATAATTCCTACTTTTTTATAAATTCCTACTTTTCAGAGATGCTTTATCCTCCCATCCTACCTTTTCCTTCCTCTGCAGAAGACAATAAATGGTTTTTATTAATCTATGCACACAGCTTTGTAAAAGGCTGAAATAGTTGAGAAAGCAGCATGAGAAAACACACACCCAGGAGAGAACAAAATGGGTTTTTGGAAGTTTTATAGGGATTCCTTGCATCCAAAGTTAACTTCACCTTGTTATTTACTAAAATTACTATAGTAGAATATCGGAATGCAAAAAATTCACTAGCTAATTGACTCAAAAGTCCAACATCCATAGCAAGAAAAACATCCCAAAAATGNTAATTAATTATAATATATTAATACCATTAATCAGTGTTTTTTGGTATATCTCAAGAAAACACCCAACAAATTCATTTGGATTAGGAAAGAAAAACCTGTGTATGACGGCACACAAATTAGAGGTGGACTCAAGTAACCAACAGTTAGTTTGGCAAACTTCAAACTAATGAGAGGGGATGTAATGAGAAAGCCACAGCTACAGGATTTAAGAGTGAAAAAGACATAGCAATTATAATTAAAAGCAGCATCTTCATTTCTTTCTGCATGGAAATCATGAGCTATTCATAGGTGGCAATTTACATATGTAAAATCTTGGGGCTGATGTAGCACAGGAAAACTGCAATTTTCTTTACAGGCTTATTCACAAAAGCACTAGACAAGCACATAAAAAAAAAGATTATTCTTGAACACAATGTATGTCATAAAGGCTAGATGAAGGATATCCTGCATACCCCAGGGTTTACTGTGCTTTCAAATTTTCCTACAGCAGAACACTTTGACCAGGGTGAAAAATCCAAGAAGAGGAAAGAATGATCTTTTCAAGTGGATGGTCTCAATCAAACACTGATAAAACCTTGCAGTGAAGTGGTATGGAAGAGTTGTCACCAACAGTTAATGTGAATTTTAAAGTTTTAATGTATCAGATTAAGTCTCTGGGCAAAACCAACAATAGAGAGATTCCACTGAAGATAAGGGAGGAGACTGCTACGAATGAATGCACAGAGAGTGGTGTTACCCATCAGAATGGGTCTGCTCCTCAGCTTCTGGCAGCCACAGCCAAGCCTTCTGCAGCTGAGAGAATGCTGTTTCTTCAGAATTCCAGCACCAAACACTGCAGAATCCTGATCCCCTTCTGGTATTCCAACAGGAAAATAAAATCTGCTGCATCACAGAACAGTGGCCATTTTCAATGACTTTTCACACACCAACAGACATTTCTGCCTGCCTGTCTTCTAGAGCTAGAGGAGAGCCCTGGTCTTAATGTCCTTCCTGTTTGAGTCTCAGCTGGCTGAAGGGACAGTCCTCTGAGTCATCCCACCAGTGACCCAGCCAGGGCACTGGCAGCCAAGAAGGCCAATGGCAGCCTGGGCTGCAGCAAGAGAAGTGTGGGCAGCAGCTGGAGAGAGGGGATTCTGCCCCTCTGCTCTGCTCTGCTCTGACCTCCCCTGGAGTATTGCAGCCAGCTCTGGAGCCCTCAGCACAGGAGAGACATGGAGCTGATGGAGCAGGGCCAGAGGAGACACAAAGATGCTCAGAGACTGGAACAGCTCTGCTGTGGGGACAGGCTGAAGGAGCTGGGCTTGTTCAGCCTGGAGAAGAGAAGGCTCTGGGGAGACCTTAGAGCACCTGCCAGTGCCTGAAGGGGCTCCAGGAAGGCTGCAGAGGGGCTGTTTCCAAGGGCCTGGAGTGAAAGGATGAGGGGGAATGGGTTGAAATGAGAGCAGAGGAGATGTAGACTGGATCTCAGGAAGAAGTTGTTTCCCTGTAGGGTGGTGGCTCAGTGGCACAGGCTCCACAGGGAGGTGGTTGAGGCCCCATCCCTGGAGCTATTGGAGGGGAGGTTGGCCAAGGCTCTGAGCAGCCTGGGCTAGTTGAGGGTGTCCCTGCTCCCTGCAGGGGGCTGCACTAGATGCCCTTTGGAGGCCCCTCCCAGCCCTGACCATTCTGTGATTGTCTAAGTTCACTGGGGGACCTGTGAGGCCTGCAAGCCACTGCACTGCAGATCTCCTGTGTGAGCTGCCACAGAGCAGCTGGGGACCCAGATGACACTGGCTATACCATGGGGACATGATGCAATTAACAGACCCTCTAGGGTGACATTTTCCCTGTAGCTGGTGGCTTTTTTGGGTTGCTTTTGTTGTTTTTCCAGCTGTACTGAGACATCTGCACTAACCTGAAATGTCCAAACCTGTGACTAGAGGCTGCCCCCATCAGTGGCTGCAAACAGGGGCTAATGCAGCTTAGGTACACAGGGGTTTAACTGGACAGCTTCACCTGCTTCAGGGGATGTAACTTTCTGGAAACTGATACCCACACAAGTCCAATAAATACTGTGCTCCCCCAAGAAAGGGTGCTGAATGTATTTCAATATTATAATTAACTTAAATGGCCATGAGTTCAGAAATTGTTTGGCTAACTGCATATTTAGGGATACCTGACAATGCTTGTCTGTCACTTAAAAAGAAAAAAACAACCAAAAAAACTTGTTTTCATAATATGAAAATTTGCTTAGTTATATTAAAAAAAAACCATGTGCAAAAAAAAAAACCACACTCCAAACCAATGAGCAAAGGCAGCTCTAATTAAAAAAAAAAAAGAAAAAAAGAAAAAAAAGTCTAAAAGCCAGTAGAACCATGTTCTTCATAGTGTGGCATGTCAGATCCTTTCTGATCAAAGCAAAAGGTTAAGCAAAGTCACATATGTTTTAACATCTCAGTCATATTAGATGAGGCAAAAGAAGCAATTAAATGTTCTGACATTGTTTATCAGCCTTTTATCAAACACTGCTCAAAAGGGAAAACTCTTCTTGATCAGAGATGCCAGCTGTGAACACAGGTGACAGAGCTATGTCAAATACAATACAGTGCACAAATATTTGAGGAAATATTTCACTGAAGGACAAAGTTCCTAATATATGAAATAAAATACATTATCATCACTTTTTTTTAGAGTTCTCTCTCCAACATTAACATGTAGCTGGATTTTTAAGTATTTTGAGATGGGGGTGGTGGAAGGCAAAAGTGTTCTTGAAGAGGAAGACATGGAACACAATGAAAAATAAAAATATACATTGAAAAAACAAACTTCATCCTGAACTAAACTACCATGAAAATCACACCAAAAAGACACTCACATATCTCTGGGCATTGGAAACACCAGTGAAACTGTCATTTTTAGATTTGTAGTATTCATTTTTCTGAGGTTTATGAGTTTGGTAAAATTAAGTTGCATTTTTTTTCCAGACTACACAGACAGCAAATTTTAACAATATTTCTGTGGCTGCAAGATGAACAAAGGTCCATTTACACAGGGTTACAGGGCAAACTCACACAGACCCATCATCCTGCACATTCTCACTCCCAGCTGCACCCTTAAACAGTAAAATGCAATTAGCTGTGCTGCTGTCAGGATTGGCTCTTCATCAGGGATGCAGCTAGGTGTCATAATAAGCTGAAAAACACAGCCCAGTTTCAGATGTACTCCATTTCAGAAAACAGAAATAAAAAAGATTGGTTGATAGTTATCCCTGTATGATATGTTTCCCAGCAGCAAGTTGGTCTGTAGATTGAGCTTTGTAAATAAGAAAAATAAATTACTTTATTTCCCAGGATGATCTTTGTACTTTTGACAGATTCTTTACATTACCACATAAATGCATGGCATTCAAAGCATTTACAGTCTCTCTGCCTTCCTGCAATAAAAGAGCTTTTCAATTATTTTTTAATTGCAGGAGAGCTAAATGAAGTGTGCAATGCTCAGGCAATTTAGCTTTCTTATTACAAAACACAAGAGGGATCCTGAGTGAGCTCTATGTATTGCATTGAATAATTCTGTTCCCTTTGTTAGGGTCTGGAATGATTAATGTTTTTTAAACTTTATTTCTACACCCAGCATCTATATAATTTAAAACCAAATTTAAACAAGCAAAGAAACCCAGCATGATTTTCCTTCTATTTTTCAATACACCATGTTTGCTAAATTCCTTTTGTGTTGGTTGCATTGACTGCAGAATGTATTCCAGGTTAGATAAACATTTTGGTTGTTTTGTTTGCTTGTTTGTGTGGGGTTTTGTTCTTCTCCCCCCCTGCACTAATGTTATAGTGGCAATGTTACCTGAACAGTATTTTTTTAAGTGTTGTTAGTGGTTGGCTCAAAATATATTCAGTGAAGATCTGCTGTATTATTTACAGATCATTTCAGTTTTAAGGATCTCTAAATATTTAACAAAAATCTTCCCTACAAACAACTAGCTAGGCTTACTTTAACCACCACTGCTGGCTCTGAACAGGGAAAAAAGTCTCCTTAGAATTTTATTATATGCTTTGTAGTACCTCTAAATCCTTTTTAAGGAGCAGTAGTTCACCTGTCTCTTGTACTGGCACTTCCACAGCAAAATATTTATAGGGAAAGAAAATGTTCATGTAGTAAATGAGAATCTCAAGCAAGAATGAAGGTGCAATACCAGAGGTCTAGCCAGGGTAAGCTTCTGATGAAACTGGCTGTAATTAATCAAAATAGATTAAAAAAAGTTCTAGAACTTGAAGAATCTGCAGCAGTTACCCACCTTGCAGAGCTCTTAACAAAAGACATGACCTTTCCCTCCAGGGTTTGCTGGTACTGCAGGTACTTCTGTGTTTGATAGAAGGTTTCTTTAGTTTTTTCAGTATCTGTTGCAAGTTTGTTTGTGGAGAGTAGCACTTGGGAGGTCTTGAATTCTTGCCACATTCAAATTACAATGTGGAGCTTAAAGAAAGTTTTAATTATCTTAAGAGCAATAACAAAGCTGCAGGAACTAAACTGAAGCAACAGAATATTGGGCTGAACTTCCACAACTAATTCAGTATTGTGGCTGGAAACAGATGCTCCCTAACAGAAGCTTTTAATATTAAAGCAAATGCCTCTGGAAAAAAATCCCTTCTTCTCTTCAGCAGATATATAACAGAATACAGAATTTTGCTTAGGCATTCAGATTTAAATCTTCTCCCTGCAAGTCATGCCCATATCAGGTTAAACACATCCTAAAAAATAAATGTAGGACTAAACAGAAGATGCTGTTGGGAGAACTTAATGTCTGCAATCTACAGGTCATGTTCCAAAAGGTGTGAGTGACAGGAACACCCTGAGAATGGCAAAGATCTTTTAGATTCAGAGTTATTAATTCAGCAAGGATAACCTGAAAGTAGGATTTGGGCAAGTTTGTAGGTCAGTACACAACAGTGATGAGCTTGGCAAAGCTCTGCTTGCTCCTCATTTTCTGGAGCTTTGTATGTTACATATATCATGGAACAAAGGTTGGGTTGGTTTTTGTTGCTTTGTTTTCCATAGTGTGTAAGTATTTTAATGTACTTCTTGAAAATGGGAATGAAAAACAAATATCCCACAGCTTTTTACCACAGAAGTTATCTGGACTATATCCATTAGGCACTGAGCAGCACCATCCCATCTTTCTATGTGCTTTTCACTTTGTCTTTCACTTGAGCCACAGTGGAACAGCAGTACTCAGTGCCCTCATTCCACAAACAGAAGAAAACTTGTCTCAGGCTGGGTGATCATACCTTCTCATCTCACCTAAGACCTCCATTTCTTCTTAAATACCTTCAGTTTTCCCTAAGCTTTTAGAGACCTACAGCTGAAGTTTTATAAATGTGATATAAATGATGTTTCACACTGGTAAGTGGGATCTTCATGTTTTCTGAAGCACACAAGACCTCAAAATTATTATTTTTAAATTAAGCTGTTTCATGTCACTGGCAAACTCATCATAACTCAACTTGTGAAAGTTTGTGAAGGGTATCAAATAATATTCTTGCCCTTGACTTTTTTTGTTGTTAGCAGTGTGATGCTGACAACTCTTCAGGTCTCTGGGCAGAGCAGAGCAGAGCATTGCCTGCATGGAACTACCTACCTGCTGAGTGCTCCTGCAGGGATAAAACTGCCCTTCCAAATTCACAGCTAAACCAAAAACTGCCCTGTTAGAAACCACCAGGTCTCAGCAGCTGAAGACAACAGCAGTGCTTCCAGCAATACACAGGTAAAGCTGAATTCAGATCAGCTCACCTGAAGGGATCTTCTGATCCTGGCCATCTTCTAACATTCTCATCTCCACTTTGTAAGCCTTGTTTTAATGTGAAAATTTCAGTTATGTGCTTTGTATTGCCTGGCCCTGCACGTGGAGCTCTACTCTCAGCACTTCCAGAGTGGCCAGAACTGGAGAGAAAGGCAGAGATGCTGACATGCACCACACAGCAGCTACTAGGATTAAGATTGAAACTGAACCATGATCACCCACAGCATGCACAGTGGAGGAGTAAGTGAAAAAAGGTGCTGATCTGGACCCAGATGAAGAAAAGTGGTGAGAACTTCCATTTGCTAGGAACACGTGATTCTTTGCTCTTTCTTTTCCTCTTTTTTTTAAAGAGTTTAGCATTTGTGATTAATGGAGCAACCAGGACTCAGTTCTTGGAGTCTATGTGGGGTGCCACAGCTCTGGAAGACCAGGTTCTTCAGTCATCAAAGGGTTAAATGCTGAAAGGGTCAGTGCCATCCACTGGGTTCCAGATTGCTTCAGAGACAGCCAAACTGATAACCAGGAATGATGAGCTGAGTGAGTTCACAAGATGTGCTCAATCCTGTGTGATGTGGTTGCAGGCACAAGCTTTATAATTGCCCTTTTGTATCCAACTTATCATTAATTTCCAAGACAGGTTTGAAGCTCCAAAGATAACCAGTTACATTTTTATCATGCACCATTCACAAATTTGGGCTACATGATTTGGCTACCAATGAGTAGATGCAGTTCACATCCACTGCTAAACATGATACATTCATTACTCTAACACAAAGAAACAATTAAAAATCAATTTTTTCCCTTGCAGTATGCATGTCTAAAGCCAGCAGAAATCAATCTCTATTACTGCATTTATTTTTAACCTAAGAAAACTGATCTCTCCAGTTTTTGCAATGTACACAGAAACCTCTGGAGACAATTTCAGCTGGTTTGTGCTCTACAACCACAAGCCACTTGAACTGCAGGGCTGGGGAAAGAGAAGAATGGAAAGCAGTTCTGTCTAACATCAGTAACTGGTACATACCTTGTTTTCACAGCCTCTAGTTGATAAGAGAAGTGGAGATCTAACATCTTTCAGCTTGAGCTGACCACTGTGTCCCTGGCCACAGACCTCTGTGTTCTGGTTACCTACACTCTGGTTTTGATCTAAGAAATGCTTGAATGACTCAAGAAGTCTTAAAAGAATCAATCCCTGGTCACCTGTTACATTTACAGCTTCATGGTTAGTAAAAAAAAAACCCATCTTATATCAGCATTCTCCAAATGCCAAGGGCTGCAAAACTAGGGTAAGCAGCCCCATGGGAGGTTTGAATGACACACAACTATTTCCTTACAAAACACAAACCAGCCAAAAACTGCTTCAAGCACAATTTCCCAATTTTATAAGGAGCAGCTGGGATGTTGTGAAACACAGAGATAAAACTGAAGGCTTTGTCAAGATGTATTTGCAGATCATTCCATTGCAAAGCCCCTTTATTTTTTTCTCCACACTAAAATACAGGGTGCTAAGAGATTCATTTACTTTTTTTTTTTTTTGGTTACACACTACCAAGTGTGCAAAAGCTAACTGCAAGTCAAAATGAACCTCTAGAGACAAGTCTACATAAACCCTATCAGAAATTGAAACTAGTAATTTAGAAATAGCTGAAAACACTGCTTAAAAATGATATTTTTTCCTGCATCTGCAAAATCTCACAGAAAAAAATGAGACAGTAGAAACAAATAAGTTTTGAAGTTGGTTGGGTTTTTTTTACATTATGAAAACACTATGGAGAAAGATAATAAACCTGACAGCACTGTGAGAAGGAGAGCAGTAAACAGCCCAGAACATGCTAGTGGCTTTCTATGATAAGGAGACTACATCCATGGACAAAGGATGACCTGTAGCTGTGATCTATCTGGACTGCTGCAAGGCTTTTGACACAGTCCACACAACATCCTACTCACCAAGTTGGAGAGATATGGATTTGATGGTTGGACTGTTCAGTGGATAAGGAATTGGCTGGATGGTCACATCCAGAGGGTGCTGGTCAATGACTCAATGTCCAGATGGAGAACAGTGACAAGTGGGACCCTCAGGGGTCTGTACTGGGACCTGTTCTGTTTAATATCTTCATTAATGATATTGACAGTGGGATGGAGGCACCATCAGCAAGTTGGCAGCTGACACCAAGCTGAGTGGTGCAGTGGAAAGGCTGGAGGGAGGGGATGGCATCCAGAGGGACCTGGATAGGCTGGAGAGGTGAGCCCAGGGGAACCTCATGAGCTTCAACAAGACTAAATGCAGGGTCCTGCACCTGGGTCAGAACAACCCTCACTATCCATCCAGGCTGGGGGATGAGGGGCTGGAAAGCAGCTCTGCAGAAAAGGACTTGGGGGTGTTGGTGGCTGAGAAGCTGGCCATGAGGCAGCAGTGGGCACTTGCAGCCAAGAAGGCCAATGGCAGCCTGGGCTGCAGCAAGAGAAGTGTGGGCAGCAGCTGGAGAGAGGGGATTCTGCCCCTCTGCTCTGCTCTG
>VYZU01064777.1:41927-56855 GCA_013401355.1 Ceyx cyanopectus | reverse complement strand
ACCCTCAGCATAAAAAAATTCTTACTTATATTATTATACACACAATGCTGCTGGGTGCAGAGTGAGCATAAGCAGGTTGCTTCTCCATCTCCATACCCATGTCTCCTCTCCCTGGAGAGGGAGGAGCAACGTCCTTCATAACATGCAACAAAACCCAACTCTAAAACACAGCATCAATATTGAGAAATAAGCAGAACACAACTTTTGTGGTGTTTTTTGATTGGTTGTTTTTTTATCAGGCCCTTTCATTGTATAAATAATTTATTTCAGTTCACAGCATTATGTCTGCATCTTTTAAAAAAAAAATAAAAGACGGGAGGAACAGAGACTGATGGACAATGGCAAGGGTCGGACACAGGCAGCAGGATATCCAACACTGATGGGAACACTGCAAAGGTACCTGGGAAAATGAGACCAGAACCTTCTGACAGCTGCTAAAAAAAAAAAAAAAGGTCATTCAAACATACTTAGAGAAGACACACAACCTTGCAAAAAGCCCAGCTCGTTTTCAGAGCACCAACCCAGGCAGTTTCCAACACTCATTCTGTTGAGGAACCTCTTTCTTTCAGCCCACTGCAGGCGACACGCATCTTCATACAGGGAAAAAAAATCAGCGTACGGTTGGGAAACATTATAAGAAATACCATGGAAGCCATTAGCTACTAATTGGAAAAGTCTTTTTAATTAGTGCAGAAAGCAGAGCTAGTGGGAACTGGCACCACTGCAGCATTGTCCCACCTGGCTCAACTGAACCTTCAAACATTAGCTGCCAGTTCAGCGCACACCCAAGTACTCTGCTTAAAACCAACCACTGCTCCCAGGGGATATTTTAAAAATCATTTTTAAAACCTGTAATTTTTCAAACCTGATGCCTTTTGAGCTGGTGGGGGAAAAAAACCCAACAATTTATAGCTTTATATTCTGCCTCAAAAATGGGTTGCTCTCCAATAAAGGGTTAATGCACATGGCTTCTGTGCCATCAAAAAATCTTTTTTTTTTTTTCCCACTTTCAACAGGAAGTACCAAAGTGTTGGAGGTGAAGACAAAGCAAACAAAACCCAAGGAAGCGGGAACAGAGCCACCTGAACTGATGGGACCAGCCCACTCACTCAGCACACAAGTCGGGACTCGTGTTGGGAACTCAAATCCCACAAGAGAAAGAACTACGTGGCTGCAACATTTGTTTCCTAACAACAAAAAAAAACAAAACCAAAAAAACGAAAAAAACCCCAAAAACAAAACAACAAACCAACCCAAAACAATCAAACCCACACAACAAAACCAACCAGCCAAAAAAAAACCCAAACAACCCAAAAAATCCCACACTATATGGAAGGTGCCACGCTCACTGCTGCAAGGGGAGAATCAACTCCCTGCAACCCGGAGGGCATTTTTCTTTTGTCTGCTTGGTGGATTCTCCTTGGCTGATCTGGGAAGGGGTTTTTAAACGGGAAGGCTGGTGTAAAATCGCCAGAAAATCCTGCCAGGCTGCGTGGTATTTGGCCCCCGAGGGCTGCCTGCTTCTGCTCCCTGGGCAGCAGGGAAAGCTGGGAGCCTGGTTTTCTCCTGCAGAGAGCTGGGTCCCGGGCCAAAACACAGACTGCAAATGCCTTTTGGTCCCCAGTCCTATCCTGGTCCCAAAACGTTCACCTGCGGAAGGACGCGGCGAGGTCTGACCCTGCCCGGGCTACTGCTGGGGGTCTCTGCTTGAAATCGGGTTTAAATCTTTATAAAAAACTAACCCCCCGCCATACCTCATGTTACCCCCGCCCCCCCTGCCCCATCTCTTCCCACCCTGCCATTTTCCCGGCGCTGCCGAGTCCCTTTCCAGCAGAGATCTTTGCAGGCTCTGGCCATCTCAGCGGGCAGTGCCGGCCGGCGTCCGTCCGTCCATCCGTGCGTGCACCCATCCTGCCCTGACGCGACCCCCCCCGACCCCCAAAACCACCATCTTTATTTAGCAAGCACTGCCCTGACCTCCTGCACCGACTGCGGAGCAGCACGGTGACCAGGACCATGAAGCTTGCTTTTTAAAATCATTTTTTTATTAAAAATAACCCCAGGTGGAGCAAAATAGCACCTCGGAGCATGGCTCTGCCCGGGCACAATGAAGACCTGCTCGGGGCTTTGCTTCAGGTGACACAATAAAGCCTTTGAGAAGGGGGACTCCTGGAGAAGCCCAGCCCCCCCCCCCCTTTCAGTAGCGGTCCCCCAAAAACCTCTGCCTTTTTTCTTTTTTTTTTTTTTAGGCAACAGCTTAAAGCTCAGCACTATTGCTAAGCACCCAGGGCACCGCAGCCTCCCTCCCCGAGGTGCCTGTCCTTGTTCTGCGCCCTAAAACACCAGCCGAGGAGGGGGTGTGTGTGGGTGTCCCTCTTCCCATCACCGCCGCCGCCACCACCACCACCCGCAGGCATTTTGTGCTGGTCCAACCCACCCCTTCCCACCGACACACGCCAGGGAGGGATGCGGGCAGACATCGGGGCGCGACTGGCAGTTCTCTCATCGCTGACCTTCACCCGGGCACTGCCTTTCTTCCCNCCCGTCCCCCCACCCCCCGTAAGCATCCATCCCTCCCCAAAATGCAAACGTTAAAGGTCCAGAAGCACGTTGGGCTTCTCTCCAATGCACTTCAACAGGGTCCTGCCCTGTTCGCTCCCGGCATACAAAAGCGCGGTGATCGCCAAAGATAGAGGGGGTCTAAGTCACGTTAACACGGCTCCAGCCTGGGGAGGCAGAGATGTGGGGGGAAGGAGGTCCGAATCCGACCCTTGGTAGTCCACGGCCAAAGGGCGGTGGGAATGAGATCCCGGCTCTCACCCGCAGCCGGGATCTGGGCTTGGCTGTTAAGAGCGGCTTTGTTATCACCGCTATTGTCTCTTCAGTTGTAAAGGAAGGGGGGGAAAAAACCCGAAAAAACCCAAAACAAAACAAAAAACCAAACAACAGCAACAAAAAAATCGCTTTGGTTCTCTCCCCCCCTCGGTTCCTTTGTCTGCTTCCCCATCCCTCTCCGCTTTAGCGGGGTTTCTACCGCTTCTTCTTCTGCTTGAGGGACTTCCTCCGCTTCAGGATCATCTCGTAGAGCTTGTCCATGCCCTCCGTGAGCCCCTCGCCGATGATGGCACAGGCGGGCTGGATGTGATAGGTGGTGGAAGGGGTCAGCTCGTGAAGGGCCAGCTGCTTCTCGATCTCGGCCACCGGCAGCGACTTGGGCAGGTCCTGCTTGTTGGCGATGACCAGCAGCGGGGTGCCCTGGTTCTCGGCGAACTTGGTCACCTTGTGCAGCTCCGTTTTGGCCTCCTCCAGCCGGTCCACGTCCACTGAGTCCACCACGTAGATGATGCCATCGGTACAGCGGCTGTAGGACTTCCAAAGCGGGCGCAGCTTCTCCTGACCCCCCACATCCCAGAAGTGACAGCTGATGCCCTTGGCCGTCCCGTTGCTCAGACGAATCTTCTCCGTGTTGAAGCCGATGGTGGGCACCGTGTTGACGAACTCGTTGAACTTCAACCGGTAAAGCACCGTGGTCTTCCCCGCCGAATCCAGGCCCAGCATGACGATGTGCAAGGACTGGAAGGCGGAGATGTTGGAGGAGATGTTCCCCATGGCCACAGCTCCACGCCGCCCTCACAGCCCCGCGCCCATCCCCGCCGAGCCCGCCGGGGCACGGCTCGGGGTGAGCTGGGCTGGGCTGGGCGCGGAGCAGGCAGCGGGCAGGCAGCGCGGGCTCCACGCGGCGGCAGCGCGCGGCGACTGCCGGCCAACCCCCGCCCCGGAGGAGGGGCCGCGCCGCCGCCTTCCGCCCGCTCCCCCCCCCCCCCCCCAACCCCCCTCCCCCCCCGCNCCCTCCTTGCTCCCGAGCCCCCTCCTGCCCGTACCTCCCCTACCAGCCCTTATCCCCTCCTCTACCTCCCCCTGCCCGTACCCCCCCGTTGTGTCCCCTCTTGCCCATACCCCCTCCTGCCCTGCCGGTACCTCCCCCTGTCTGTCCCTCTTCCTGCCTGCACGCTGGGGTCTGGGATGTGCTGTGCCTCACTGCCCCGCGGGCAGCCCCCGGTGGGGATCCTCTGGGGGGCTGATCTCACCTGTGATTAAAACTTGGTTGTCCCTACGCTTTTCATCATCACCGAGCACAGAAACAATAATACCCCCCCCCCCCCCCGAAAAATAGTACCAAGCCGAGGCATTATTCATTTCACGTGAGATACAAGGAGGAACCTTTCTCCTCCACCACGTGTAATTCCCGGCTGAGGGAATTGAAGAGTGTTACCAAAGTGGTTCAGGCACAGCTCCTTGAGGACAACATGGACCAGCAATGAGTTGAGCCCAGAAAAGGGGAGTGATGGAAAAGCTGCAAGCTTAAGAGTCACCACTAGCACCATCCAGCACGGTGCTGGAACACTGAGCATCTGCATCCCACGGGGTCCTACAGTCTTTCAAAGCAGAGAGGGTACAAAGCAGAAGCTATGAAGATGCTGAGGGAACTGAAGAGGCTGAGAGACTTGGGGCTGTTTAGCCTGAGGAAGAGAATACTGAGAGGGGATCTAATCAGTGCTGATCAATAGCTAAAAAGCCCATGGTAGGATGGGGCCAGACTCTTTTCAGTGGTGTCCAGGAACATGTCAAGGGGCAAAGGGCACAGACTGCAATCCAAGAGTTTTCACCTGAACAGGAGGAAAAAATTTCTTTCCTGTTCAGCTGCCAGAGCCTGGCCCAGGCTGCCCAGAGAGGCTGTGGAGCACCTTCTTCTTGGTTTGGTGAGCTGTAGTAGACACCCACAACAGTTTCATTCCCTTTTCCATGTCCTTTAATTTTTACCCATAAGCTTTCAACCTGTTCTACCTCCCCTTCTGGATAGCACCTGATACATTTTAGTTGCTCTCGCACATAGAGAGCAACACCACCGCCTCCCCTTGCTAGTCTATCTCTTCTGAATAGAACATAACCATCCATAACAACATTCGAGTCGTGGGAGCTGTCCCACCTTGTCTCAGTAATAGCAATTATATTTATATATTCTCACATATATCTCTAACTCCTCCTGCTTATTCCTCATGCTCCATGCATTGGCATATAAGCATTTCAGAGGAGTAGAGTTATTAGTTTTTAATCTTTTTATCCAACCATTTTTGGTCACCTCTGTGGCCACTAATCTATCAGAGACCACTGTGTGATTGTAGTCACACATACCACCACTACCCACCTCAAGTGGGACAGCAGACTGAATGTTGTCCCCAGGCTCATCACTAGCAATCCTACATGCATTAGTGTAGATGCACCCGATCTGAGCAACCGACTTCACCCTCATCCTTCGTCCCCCACCCCTAGACTCATCACTGGAGGAGAGGGTTTTATTCCCTTCCTTCTTCAATTCCAGTTTTAATTCTTCTTCTCTGGAGAGATTCCAAATCTACCTGGACACTGGGATCCTGGACTGTGTGACCCTGCTGGAGCAGGGGGGTTGGATGAAATTATCTCCAGAGGTCCCTTCCAACCCCTACTATGCTGGGATTCTGTGTGAGATGCTGGGAAAGGAAAACATCACCTGTGCTGCTCTTGATGCTTTTATTGCATCTCAAAAAGCCCCCAAGGCCCAGCAAGGGTCAATGCCCCAAGCCACGGAGCTGCTGGCTAAGACATGCCTCCTGGAAGCCTATTCCAGGCTGTGGTGGGCACAAAGAAGAAGCTGCCTCTACAAAGGCCTGCCCAGCTCTTTGTCACTGCATTTATTTCTGGTATTGCTCCTGAGCCAAGAAGCAGCAGCAGGGTTGTTGCTGTAAGATCAGCCATCTCCTCTTTTACTGCATTTGTAAAACAAATATCAACCGTATCTGACAGCTTAACTAGAAATCCCTGGAGGAAGAAGTGTTACTGCAGAAGACAGATTCCACTTTTAATTTACAATGCTTTCACCACACAGTGTGTGGTGAAGATTGTCAGGCTGGAGTGGGATAATTCCTCATATTCCTATTTCATCCCAAGGATGCGTGTTGCGGCTCTGTGTGGAGATAAGACTACCTGTTAACACATGCTGTCATTAAAAAAATACAGGCAGTGCACTGTGACAGTCTCCAGATGTGACACTGAGAGTAGTTTTCATGGAAAATCTCCGCATGCTGACATGTATGGAAAGTGCCAGGAGCTCCAATCCCACCCCAGTGTGTAGCTGGGAGAAAAGCTGCTTGGCAGGTGTGAGGTGGCATCACCCCTGCACTCTGCTCAAAAAGTGAGGCATGGACATTGTATGAGCTGGTAAACAAATGTGTTTTCTCTGCTGCTGTTGCCCTGATCAGCTGGCCTTTGAGCTGGCACAAGCTCAGGCTCTTCTCTGTGACCACCTGAAAGTAATGAGCTTCCAAGAGCAAGTGAAGAGAAAGCTGTGAGGGATTGCCTGACTCCAGGAGCTGGAGCATTCAAGAGAAAACTACCAGAAATAGGAGAATGGGGTCGTATCTGTGAGCAGTGTCACCAGCAGATCCAGAGCTGCTCTCATCTCTTCTGCCTGAAATGCTCCCTCAAAAGCTTTCCTAAAGGCTACCGGGAAAGATAATCCCAAGGCAAGTACAACCCACGCTACTCCCAGAATTAGTGGCTAATCTGTGGGCAATGGCTCAGTGGTTTAGGAATTTACCTGTGGGTTGTGAGCTCACGCTCAGATACAGGAGTGCCGGGGCCGGCACAGGAGATGCTGTTTCAGCCCACGTCCAAAGAGGCTTCCCTTCCCTGCACCTCTCCTTTTTTTCACCCCACCATTGATGGTGGGTTGTAAACCAAGGCAAGATTAGATAGACAAGCTGATCAAACCTAAGGGATATTCCAAAAAAAATGCACATATATCAGATGATCCCAAGGGGATGGAGATGAACAGGAGTGTTGCAGCAGTGAATTATGCTGCAGCTAATGCCAGGCTATCCATAAATAAGCTGTTAAAACCTCTGCTGAATATTAAGCACAGAAATAACAGCATTAATTGCAGCCGAGAGGAGTATGCCAAGTCGATTCAAATTTAGGGAGAAGAAAGCCCATCTTTTCCATAAGCACCCCCCCTCTCCTCCACCCCCCTTTTTCATCACACCAAGGTTAAGCAGCCAAGGTTAAAGCCAACATTACCATCTAAATGTGTGTCTGTCAGGAGTAACTGACAAAGAGACTTCTCACTGCTCCCCAACATTGCACTCCAGCAGCAAGAAGACTGTTGCTGCCATAGTAACTGTTTTCAGACACAGCGATTATTTCTTCCCAGCTCCCCCCTACATGTACAGCATCTCATCTCCCTCTCCCCAGCTCATCTTGAGCCTCGAAGTAGCTTGCTTTATTTTAATTTTTTTTCCCCATTTTTGGGGGGCGAAACACAAAGGGTTGGAGCCTGCACGTGCCCACCCGCACTTCCATGGCCAGCTCGAGGATTATCCATGATAGTGACTTTTAATCTGCATCCAATTAGCCCTTTATCACCCAGTTAAAGAGAAATCTTGAAGCAGCAGTTTCTGCTGGCGGTTTCTGGCAAAGCCAGTGACTTGGAAGGGATAGAAGGGTGGGAAATTGCTTTTTAGAGAGCATCCAAACTCGTGGAGTGTTGCAGGATCCCTCCCTTGCCCCTTCCTTCTTAATAGCAACCCTGGCAACAGCAGAGACACCAATCAAAACAAAGTTAACAGGCAGGGCTGTTATTAGGGCTGCCCCTGTTCTTGGGGCTCATTAAGGCTAATTACTAATGCCTGCGATGCTGGAACAGCATAAAGGCTGCGCCGAGAGCTAGGACTGGGGCAGGTGTCTCTTCAGTAGCTGATGGCAGGGCAAGGCACAGGACCGACATCTTCAGCAGGCTTGGTAGGAGCTGCTCCCCAGTTCTGCTGGGGTTTTGTGGGTGGCTTTCTTGTGCCCCTGTGAGTTGGGAGAGACAGCACTGGTGCATGTAGGAAAGTCTCATACCTGTTTGTGAGCACTGATGGTGAGAGAAAGCCCCTGGAAAGCCCTGGAAAGGCTTTTTAATTTTTTAATTTTTTTTTATTTTTTTTTTTTATCAGTGCACCTGCTTTTCTGTTGTGGTCAATATCCTTTTCTCGGGCTGCTTTCTTTCCTGCCTTCATCCACCCGCTTCCTTTCCAAGGAGCTTCTAGTCCACACTTTCTGGATAAGTTAATATGGGATCGTTAAGGGTTGAATAACCAGTGAGTCCCATAGGAGCCTTTTGAATGTTAACTCGGAGGGAAAAGTCTATCGTGGATTTGCTGGGGCTCCTTTCCCCTGCGAAAGGGGGTGAGGCTGCAGGAGCAGGGTGCTACAGTTAATTGTGTGTTGTCGTCCCCTATCCCCGTCTACCCCAAGGGTTAATGAGGAGAGTAAAGGGGCTCAGGGGAATAATGGGAGACAGACAGAAATGGAGTATTTCACAATAAATCACCCCTCCAAGTGCTCAGTTCACACCTCTGCAACTGGTTTGTGGACACAGCCTCACTTGAATGTTTTCCTGTGCTTTGTCTGCGGGGACCTCCACCCCTTCCTACTCCTACCCATTTCACCATGAAGGCTCTTGGAGAACAGGCTATGGAAGTTCTGTGGCTCAGAGATGTCTTCAGGAGCTCCCAGGTGGATGGAGAATGGAGGATAGAAGGATGTGTAGAGGCTGGGAAGGAGGGGTGTGTGGAGGAAGGGGTGGATAAAAGTAGCATCATAGTGGAGAAAGGACTGAATCCACAGAGCTCTTAATGTAGGAGTGAGATATAATCTGTTCATCTGCATCACAGCAGCTCAGCTCCATTTCATGACCTCAGATGCCTCCTCAGGCCAAGCAAAGTCCTTGAAGGACCAGCTTAAAGCCGATTTTATAGCCTCATCCCTGGAAAATGCTAAAAAAGCCCCAAACTGAGCAAGAATAAAATCTTCCTCTAAAGATGTGGATGTAGAAACAGCCTCACCAATGCAGCACAAAATCTATCTAGCCCAGCATCCTCTTGGTGAGCAGCTTTAAGTGGAGGCAGCTGGAGGAGCACAAGACCATAGCAGACATGTATTAGAATTGTTGGTGGTTTGTTTTTTTTTTCAGTATACTGAGTTCCTACTGGGCTGAGGGGAAGGACAGATTAACTCTTTCTGCCTACCTGGTTGAGCCTTGAGACCAGACCCCCAAAACACTTTGCACAAGCAATGCCTGGAGGGGAATAACTCATGGCTCCTCACTGACTTCCAGCTTGGTAAGTAATTGCTCTAAATTACTGTTTTTGTCCTCAGAAGAATCCTGGGGCCAGATGAGATGAGATTGAAATTCTGTTGGTTTCATTACCCCAGGACATTATTTTGATTTTGGATACAAAGCCAGGAGAAAACTGGGGAAGTAGAAAAGTACCTGCAGCCACCTGGACTTGCCCCTGGCTGGGTGTCCTGTGCTGGAGTACACACTGAACACCTCTGTGACTGGTTAGGGTGAATGGGGAGGAACTTTGGCCTTGAAAGGGCCAAATGCAGCTGCCTGATAATGTGGCAGCCTGGAAACTCAACAGAAAGCTAAACCACTTCCGCATTGGAGGAAGGATGCTGAATCTGGGAGGGTGAAGGACACTTAAGTTTAGGTTTGTCTGCAGCTACGTGGTTGCACATCCCTCCTCCATTCCTACTTTGAATAATGATGAGTCTCTGCCACTTCCTACCCTGGCAAAACTGCCAAGACTTGCAGGCAGTTTTGCCTGGGGAAGGAATCAGAGATGCAGATTTTTCTGTGATACTCTGTCTAAAAGAAAAAAAAAAAAATCAGACACACAAAAAAAGTGGATTAGCCTTGCTGCCAGTGATAAGCAGGAGGCTTAGAAAAACCCTCAGCTTCCCAGCACCCATTCCCAGGGCAGTAAATCTCAGAGCGCACAGAGCTGCAAGCACAGCCAAGAGAGTGAAAGCGCAGAGATTTAGGGCTTATGAATCATCCAGTCCTCTCCAGCAGCACGCCAGCATCTCAAATTGCCTCCTCTGGTGATTTGCACCACAAATTTCTGCTTAGTTCCCCCAGAATGTCAGAGCACTTTATTCACTGCTTGTCCTTCTGTTCATTTTTATTTTTCCCTTAAGGGTGCCGCTTTGTGGCCAAAGCGAAAATTCTGATCTGATTTACCCGATTTTAGCCAGTGTATGGTTGTTTTGAGCTACTTTAGTCAGCTGGAGCCTGGTTTAGAGAAAGAAACAAATGCATCGGGATCATGTAGGAGCTCAGATCTCTGCTACTAATCCACACCTGACTAATGCAGGACAACCTTTCCCTCCAGCCAGCCCCAAACTCCTCTGTAGCAACATCTTAAATAAACCAAAACCTCAAGCCTGGAAGGATTAGGTTAGTCCAGGGCTGACTGGCAGGCACAGAGAGGACGCATCCGTGTAGGGGAGAGCACACTCTGGTTTCAAGGTTGCACCCTGGACAGTCATGCCTGTTCTGAAACAAAGGTGTAACTACAGAATTGGTTCTTGTCTCCATCTTGGTAGCATGTACCCAAGCCTCTGGGGCCTGGGGAATTACCACTCTGCTTAGCATTTTCCAGACGCAGTGGTGAAGGGACACAGATAACCCATCACTGTGACTTCATGCAGAATCCTAGCATGGTAGGGACTGGAAGGGACCTCTAGATATCATTTCATCCAACCCCCCAGCTCCAGCGGGGTCACCCAGAGCAGGGTGCCCGGGATCACAGTGTCTAGATGGGTTTGGAATTTCTCCAGAGAAGGAGATTCCACAACCTCTCTGGGCAGCCTGGGCCAGGTTCCACCACCTGAACAGGAAAGAAATTTTTTTTCCTCCTGTTCAGGTGGAAACTCCTGGGTTCCAGTTTGTGCCCAATATCCCTTTGTCCTGTCACTGGACACCAGTGGAAAGAGTCTGGCTTCATCTTATTGTCCCCTGCCCTTTAGCTATTGATCAGATCCTCTCACAGTCTCCTCTGGGCTAAATAGCCTCAGGTCTATCAGTCTTTCCTCTGCACAGAGATGCTCCAGGCCCGTCAGCATCTCTGTAGCCTCCACTGGACTCTCTCCAGTAGTTCCCTGGCTCTCTTGAACTGGGAAGCCCAGAACTGAACCCAGTACTCCAGAGGTGGACTTACTAGGGCAGAGTAGAGGGGGAGGACAACATCCCTTGACCTGGTGGTCACTCTCTTCTTCAAACACCCCAGGAAACTATTGGCCTTCTTGTCCACAAGGGCACAGTTGGGGAACTTGTTTTTGCCCAGGGTTCATAAGTCCTTTTCTGCAGAGCTGCTTTGGCAGGAGGGTTGGACTCAATCTCTAGAGGTCCCTTTCAACCCCTAACATTCTATGATTCCAGCAGGTTAACCCCTCACCTATACTGATGCATCATAATTAACATTCCTGACCTGCCAATCTAAGAGGCACCTAGATGCAGTTGAATTCCATCAGCTGGGGTCTGTGCCCTGTAATGAAGTGTAGAAATGGGTCTGGGCCTGCATGTTCACATCACCAGACTGGAATTATAGCCCAAGTGATGCTTATCAGCCACTGGATGATTTCTGGCAGGGGGATGCTCCCCTCCCAGGAAAGGAAGGCAGGAGAATTGGGAGATGAGTATGAGGAACAGATCACCCTTTTGAAGGTCACCACAGGGGAAACATGACCTGAGAAGTAGGCTGTTTTGGGCCTTTGTGGTCAAACCATGGTGGGTCCCACTGTGAGATTCAGTAACTAGAGGCTTGGAAAAGCCCTGTGGCTCAAAGCAGTGGGTGCCAAGGGCTGGCGCTGCTTGTGTCCTGGTCCTTGCTGCATATCTCTGCTCCTGCCAGTATCTATGTTTGCTGGGCTGGGGAAGGAATCTGAGCTAAAAGCTGCCCTCTTTTGGCATTTTATATTTACTAACCGAAGCTCTTCTAGCTGGATGAGGAAGTGGATTAAGATCTGAGGCTAAAAATTAAGGCATCTCGGATAGCCAGCAATTCATTGCCCTGGTGCCAAGCAAGGGATGGCCATGATGGGACCTGCCATGAGGTGAACAAGGAAGCATTTTTTCTCTTTGAACTTAACAGGAGAATGATGAAGCTCAGGCTGACTATGGGGGCATGTATGTGAGAATCAGAGTGCTGGCACCTTGCTGTACCTGCCATAGCTGCAGCAGCTTAGCCAAGGAATTACTCTATCTACACTGTGCTGTGAAGAAGCCATATCTGGTACCAACAAATACCCTGTGGCACACTAGCATCCCCCAGTGCTGCTTGGCAGCAGAGGGAAAGTCAGTCCAAGGGAGTTGGGGCCAAAAGGACCTCCCAAAAATCACAGAATTACAGAATCCCAGCACGGTAGGGGCTGGAAGGGACCTCTAGTTATTATCTCATCCAACCCCCCTGCTCCAGGAGGGTCACCCAGAGCAGGGTTCCTGAGATCACTGTGTCCAAACAGGTTTGGAATTTCTTCAGAGAAGGAGACTCCACAACCTCTCTGGGCAGCTTGGATCAGGCTCTGGCATCTGAACAGGAAAGAAGTTTTTCCTTCTGTTCAGATAGAAACGTCTGTGCCCTTTGCCCCTTGATGTGTTACTGGACACCACTAAAAAGAGTCTGGCCTGATCCTGTTGATCTTAATGGGCCCTTTAGCTATTGATCAGCATTGATCAGATCCCATTTCGGTCTTGCCCAGGCTAAACAGCCTCAGGTCTCTCAGACTTTCTTCATCAGAGAGATGCTTCAGTTTCCTCAGTATATTCATAGACTTTGCTGGACTCTTTCCAGTAGTTCCTTGTTTCTCTTGAAATTGGGAGCCCAGAACTGATGAAGAGGGACAACTGCAGATGACATTGGCCTCTTTCCCACCTTTCAGAAAACCAAAGCCAAAAAATTCAAAACATTTCACTTTAACCAGCCCAGGAAGATTCAGCAAGACTGGCAAAAACTGTTTTCTAGGACCACCTGGTGATGGCCTGGAGACAAGCCTTGCTTTTGGATTGTGGAGGCCCAGCAAGGCTCCTCATGCATGGCAGTTCTATGAGCTGTGGCCTGTCAAAGCACTTCCCATCAGATTTTGGGTCCAATCTGAGCGTACATTATTGCCTTGGGAAGCAGGTGTTTTCTTGCTCTTCCAGTTAATGTGCTCTTTGGTTCTTGGATGCTTTTATTCGGGTGTTTGATTGGTAAATCCCAAAAAGCAGATGTGTAGAATAAAAAAAACAGAGTGCTGAGTCTCCATCCGTTAAGGCCATGGGGTCTGTACCACGTGTCTGTCCCTGCCACCAGCACTGCAGCAGGCTGTTGTGTCTCCAAAAGTAGAGATCAAGTCAGACCAGGCTTTTGAGAATTGGAAGGAATGAATGATCTCAACTGCATCTTCCTCAGAAAGTGGATCTTTTCATTTCAAGGTCCTTGGAGCAGCTGCACTGCACCACAAAGTTGGGCACCTGAAATTTGTATTTATAGAGCCTGATTTGTTAAGGCTTAGGGAAAAAAACCCACCACCGACACCACCAAAAAAACCACAAAAAAACCCAACAACGACAAAAAAAACCTCAACCAAACCAACCCCATGTCTTGTGCAGCAATAGACTACAACTGCTGCAATCCCACCTCGGCGGAACTCCTGCTCTTGTGCTTTACTGTCGCTAGAGGGCAGCGTTTCACTGCTGGATGGACCTGCTGCCGCGGGGTCCCCGCTGTCCCCGCCCGGGTGGTGGCACCCTCCCGGTTTCCCACCCACCACCATCACAAGCAGGCTTGCTGGGACATGCAGGACATTTAAAGGGACCTTTAAAGGTCTCTTCCAACCAAAAGGATGCTATGAATTTAGGGGTCAATCCCGGATCAGGTACAGTTCAATATCTTTATTAATGATCTGGATGATGAGGCAAAGCGTACTCCTAGCAAGGCTGAGGATGACACCAAACTGGGATGAGTGGCTGATAACATCAGATAGTTATGCTGCTGTTCAGAGGGATGTCAACAAGATGAAGTAAGGGGCTGATGAGAATGTAATGAAGTTTAACAAATGCAAAGTCCTACACACCTGGGGAGGAACAGCCTGAGGCACCTGGACATATGGACGGTCACCCAGCTAGAAGGGAGCTCTGCAGAAAAATATCTGAAGGTCGGGCGTGCACATTGATTTGAAGATGAGCCAGCAGTGTGCCCTTGCTGCAAAGACAGCAAATGATATCCCAGGCTGCATTAGATAAAGTATTGTTTGCAGAGGAAGAGAGGTGATTCCTCCCCTTTACTCCGCACTGGTAAGGCCACCCTTGGAGTGCTAGGTCTAATTCTGGGCCTCTCAATACAAGAGAGGTGTGACCTTACTGGAGGTGAAGGACAAAAAGAGGACTGGAGCATCTCTCCTATGAGGACAGGCTGAGAAAGTTGGGGATCTTCAACTTGTGGAGGAGAAGGTTCTGGAGGATCTTATTAAGGTATATACCTGCAGGGAATGTGCAGAGGACAAGCTTTTTTCATTGGTGCCCAGTGACAGGACCAGAGGCCACAAGCGTCATATGACCACTGGACCATATGACTTTTGGAAGAAACTTCAAACCTCAGTTAGTGATTCTGTGTTTCATGTGTGGTTCCCATCATTGCTCAGCAAGAGGGAACATCACCCTTTGCCACAGCCTGTGTCTGTGCTGCTCTTGCTACAGCTCTAGACTCATTCCCAGCACACGTCTGTTCCCAAGTGGGTTAAAAATAGTTAACCCAGAGACTGATGCATCCCTGGAGACCAAGCCCAATCTGGAAGACAGGAAAAAAAAAAAAAGACAGAAAATTGTTGCTACTAAATGATACCTTAAAAAAAATTCAGCTTCCCCTCTTATGCATTCAGGTCTTGTTTGAGTTTTCCTGTAAATTTGGGATGCAGAAGAAGCAATTTAAATTGAGGAGATTAATTAATTAGTGTCAGGCACATGGAGCCCATTTACCAAAAAGGAATCCTCCAGAGAATATAGATGTTTCAGACTTTTTTTTT
>VYZU01064777.1:23467-41897 GCA_013401355.1 Ceyx cyanopectus | reverse complement strand
TTTTTTTTTTTAATTTTATTTTCAAAGAGGAATATATCTTAGAGGTTTGTTATCAACCTGCAATCTCTGCTAATGAAATAAGAAGCAAGGTCTTCTGAAACACAGATAGTGTCATCACTATTTCTTACTGTATATCTATTTATATTTTATATGTTTCTATTTAAACCCTGGGAGAGATGATTGTTAATCTGTATTTTCCTTGTTAAAAAAAGCTTACTCTTTTTTTAAAAAAAAAAGATTGTTGAGCTAGTTGCAGAATGGAGAGTTAAGAACCATGAATAATGAATGAACCTTCATGACTTTTAAGAAACTGATCCAGGGCTGATCCACAGCAACTGCTCCCAGAGGCAGAACATGTCCATCACCCTGAAATGTTTCTTGATGTGTTTTCCCAACTGTGCTGCTGTATGGGTACTTTTAGACTCTCCTTTGTAAACAGCCTACCTGGGGACATCTGGTGCAGCATGTGCCTTAGTTGCTTATTCCTCTCATTGAGAGGTTTTCTAGCAGAGCCATTTGGAAACACTTCAATCCTTTTGGTGGATATTCCAGTGACTGGAATGGATGATACATCTCCCAAGCACTCTTGCTCCTCCAACTGTTTTTAGCCCAAAGGGCATTTCAGCATCCACCACCTTCTTCCATGAGGAGCTGTACTCTGGAAGAGCCACCTCCTTTTGTTTGACCTGAGCTTTGCCCCTACAAGATTCATTTGATCCCTTCTTGGGAATACCCAGTCTGTCTAGAGGAGGCAGCTGCTTCCTCCTTGAGAAAGGGCAGGGTAGCAGACCCAAAGCCCAGTCCTTCAAAAGGACACATCTAAATGGCCTACAGAGGAGGAGCTGGGACCTCAGGTTTTCTACTGTGCTGATGGGAACTCCTGAGCCACTTTCATCTGCCACACAGGAAGGAAAGGCAGTACTTTCTCAGGAAAGCTAGCTCCATGTGGACTCTTTCCCAGACTTTGCGGACTTGGCTGCAAGGAGGAACATATGTTGAATTTTATCCAAATACCCAACATAGTCTGGCATTTGGCGTGGTTTGGCATCAGCTCTTCAGGAAATGAGAGTGCTTCCCATGTAGGGCACTGGAATATGAGATGACTGGGATAGAAGATCGGAGCTGGAAAGATGATGTCACTCCACATCATCTTCTCTGACATGCTGTTTGCCAAGATGTTAGTTCCTGCATGAAGATATTGACAGTATCCCCTCTTCAAGTCCTGCCTGTGCATGGCTGGGCTTCTGCAGTGTGGGATGTCCTAGCACTCCATGAGATAACCTTGAAGGAAGCATCTCGGACATGGGATCCAACAGCAGTGGTGTTTTTGCTGATCACTGCAGGCAGCTAGGGCTCTGGGGAGGAAGTGCTGTGTGCATCTCCTGGGGTATTGTCCCTCACAGCCCTTGGAAGTATTCTCCTTCCAGGAAGGGACATAGTAGCCATGCAAGCTAAAAGATGAAAGTCTGCTCTGGAAGCTTTCTTGTCAAAAGAGATAAATGTCCCAGCTTGTGTATTAGGGAGGGATAGAAACGGATTGACCTCCCTCATTAGCATCACTTAGACTGGAGGAAAGAAGCTCTAAAGAGTAGTTTGGTGATTTGTTCTCCTTTAAAAACGTCCCTGTCATCATACTCCATTATTTATACCAGCAGCGCTGTTGGCGCTGAGCCTAGTCTGGGAAGCAAAAGTAATAGGGAGATGTCCCCTCCATTCCCACTGCCTGCCACTTTCCCTGACTTCTCTTAGAAGGAGACATGGGTCTGCATGAGTTGATGTGCCAAAATCCCTGCCTGGGGGTATGGGGCACATTTCAGGGTGCAGGAGAAGGGCAGTTTGAGATTGCACAGGAGCTATGGGATTGCTTAGTACACAAAAGGATTGTCTGGGTCTGACAGTGTGTTGTGTTTTTCCCAAAAGTTCTTTCTTCCCAAGACACCACCTACCTCTTCCACCATCCCAGACCAGTGCTCATCAAACCATAGTTTTGAGGGTTGTTGGTTTTAAAATTTGCTTTTCTGACTACTTTTTTCTTCTGCTCTGATAGTGAAATTTCAGGTAACAGTGTCAGTCATTGCTGTTTAACCCCAAAGATGGTAACCCTGAGCAAACTCAACTTCACATTTTATAGGGGTTTGACTCAAGGGCTTGGAGTTTCAAGAACAAAAAAAATCCTTTTCTTCCCCAAAATGTCATCCATCAGCTTGATCTTGAGGAAATGGTGATCACTTGCCCTATAACAGCAACAATAGCTAAAAAGCCCCAAATGATGCAGCGTGTCCCCTACACAACCAAAACATATCAGAACAGAGAGGAGGGAGGCTTTAATTATGCAGTGGTTTCCATGGCAACCTCCTATATCAAATGGCTGAGCACAAGGGCTCTCTCCTCTTGTTCTTGGTCTCATTTGCCTCTGGAACAATTAGGCCAGGATAAGAGCCCATCTGTGTTTCAGTGTGGCACAGATCTGCATAGGCAGAGATGGCAGCCTGATGCCTCCTGCCCACCATGCTGAGTACCAGAGAGGGCTCAATGAACCTGCTTTTTATTTTCATTGCAAGTGCTAATCATCTGCATCAATGACAAATCCTTTCAGGTGCTTTTGGTGCAGCCCAGAGAAGCATTTTTCTCATCAAGAGTCTCCTGGGGCTTGGCCTTAGCAAATGCCACTACCATGGTGACATCTGCAGGAGTATCCCCCTAATACATGGCTTCACCCCTTGCTGGAGGTTGAATCTCTCAGTTCAGTGGAACTATTGTCATGGCAGTCCAAGTCACCAGGAAAGGACCTTGCTCCTGTGTAACCATTGACAAGAGGGTTAGGGTCCTCTGGCCCAGAGAGGACCTTGGTCCTGCTAATACTGGTGATATGCAGCAAGTCTGATAAAGCCAGGCTGTCAGAGAATAAGCAAAACACAAGATTTCATCTGCTTCTTCCTGAGGATTTTCCCAGTTTGTTGAGTCCCCTGGCATTTTGCTTTCTGTTTCTGACAAGTCCAAGAGAAATTGTATGCGTGTATTTCTTTGTTCTAGCCCTGTTCTCACTCCAGCAGATGGGAGTTCATTGCTATAGTCAAGGTCAATGGGGTTCTCAGTTGTTTCTGATTTTTGCTTCCATGGCAGTAGCAGGACTTTGGGGGTGGGGGGGTCGGGGCCATGGGAACACATTTCTAATGCAGTCACCCTTCTCTCTGGCACGAGAAAAGCAGGCAGCAGGGCTCCACTGAGCAGCAGGCAGTCCTCAGCCATCACTTGCTTCATCCAAAGAAATCACGGGTCCTAAAATGACATTTCAGAGTAAGAGGGGAGGAGGAGGAAGACAGCAAGGTGGTATTCCACTGAAGGCATTGTTCTTTTTTCTCTGGGGCCATGTGAATGGCAAAACATTAATATTTGCTTTTCCATTTCCCTTTGGGCCCCATTGTTTGAGGACTCAGTCTGGAGACAACTTTGCAGCTCACCTCTGTTTACTCTGAGCGCTGGCGCTGCTCAGCCCTTTGCTGAGCCTTTCCCTTCCTTATATTGGCTCAGTGGGAAGGAAAGGCTTGCTAATCCTTCCCAACATGAGAAGACTTATTGTCCCTCTTGAGCACTGTTCAAGAACAGCTGGGTTTGTTGTATTGTGGAGCTGTGTATTTTCTTTTTAACATCTCAGCACTACTTAAAAGGCAGGTCTGGCCTGAGAACGCCTGCCAAATCAAATGGTTGGCTTGCTGTGAAACTCAGACTAAGACTTGAAGTGGGAAGAGGTCCAACAACAGAGCAGGTCAAAAATCTCCTTTGGCTCAAGATGCCTGTTTCTCGGTTCAAGATTTCTGACAGCAAAAAGCACCATTTTTAGTAGTGACTGTGTGAACTTTCAGTGCATGGCCTCTTTGGAGAGCACTGCATATTCTGCTAGCATTGAAAAGAGCTAATCTCAATCTGAAACAGTTTATATATATATACATATAAAAGACTTGTGGGAAGCTTTGATGCATTACAGATGTAAGCAAGACGTTTTCATTCCTCTTTCTTTTAAGCTATGCTAAGCCCAGTGTTTGCAGGTGACACTTGAACAGTTGTTGGGATCTTCATGAGAAAGACATGCAGCAATGCATGTTACCTGTAGTTTTTGCCTCTTAAATCTCAGCAAGCTTTTAGTGACTTTTACAGGCTTACTAAGAATTGCTTCCAGTCTATCTCACTCCATCTTTTACTCCCAGCTTGTAAGAGCAAATGTATGGCAGCAGGTGCCAAAACATCATCTTAGATCTAGTCTAAATTGCCCCTCTTTTAGTGTAAAACCATCTCCCTTTGTCCTGTCACAGCAGGTCTTCCTAAAAAGCCTGTTGCCATCTTTCTTACAGGCTGCCTTTAAGTACTAAAAGGCTGCAATAAGGTCTCTCTGGAACCTTCTCTTCTCCAGGCTGAACAACCCCAACTCCCCCAACCTGTCCTCACAGCAGAAGGATTCCTAAGTGCTGTCTCTCTCTGGATGAAATCTTGCAAGACCTGAGCTGTTTGCTTGAAACTCATGGAGAAATGAGGCAGGGGAGGATTTTTTTGTGTGCATGACATGGATTCAAATAGCTGTTCCTCACCTCTACTGACCTCCCAGCGTAGAAAAGCAGGTGACTGGCAGGATTGTGCACACATGCTGGGCTGGAATGAAAGGTTGCTGAAGTGAAGGAGAATTAAAGGCAACCCTCCTGAATCCTATGGGAGACTTACAGTAGGTCTCACAGCCCTGATTTACTGCAGACATTACCATACTTGCTATTTTTCATGAAATCTAGCTCCTTGAGAGAAGAGGGAATCACAGATTTTGTTAAAGGAGACTTCCGAGTTTCACAAAGGAGGAAAAAAGCATGGTAACATTAGTCTTGGAACAATCAGCAAATAAAACTGTAATACTTTGACTTTGTAATAAGTATTATTATATTGAAGTGCCTTGACTAATTCCACAGTCCTCTGAGAGCACTGAGAGTGTCGTGCTTGCGATAGCAAGTTGTACTGCCACGCTGCCTGCAAAAATTGGCCTTTTGACTCTATGATGATATTGAAGATGTTCTGGTAAATATTTACATTTTTAATCTCCAGTGATAATCAGAGCTGACATTATTTAACTTCCAAGAGTTTATTAAAATAAATTCTTCACTGATTGCTTGCTTTTTGCATTTGCTGTTTTGGTTTTTTTCCCCTTACTGTCCAGAAGCTGGGGAAGCTGGATTTTTATAGCAGTTAGAAATGCTGGAGGACTGCAGTTGGTGCTCTCCACTGTAGTAGTTTGAAAGGACTTGGCCCTCAGGGGCAGATCTTATTCCAAAATGAGATGTCACCCATATCTTTCTGGATACTGAAATCCATTAACAACGGGAATCTTGGAATATAAATTATTCTGGTTTTGTTTTTGTTTTCTTTGAATAGGAAAAGGTGTTTATTGTGATGTACATGTGAGCTTTCTTGAAATCATTTCAGCTGATCATCAAGATTCTTGATCAATCTCCTTGAACTCATGATCAAGGAGAAGATTCTGGTTCTGCATATTTCTTCTGCAGCCCCTGGAAGGGCTCCTTTGGCCTCATTCCTGCAGAACCAGGCTGTGATTATCTACATCCATACTTGGTGAAAAGGAGATGTCAAGCCACCACAAAGCCCTGAAGCTGTCTGATAAATGCTTCCAAGGCCAAACTGCACACTCTGAGAGTGCAATGGCTTTTCAGGGGAAGGCTTTGCATGGTGAGAAGAAATTCTGAAGGGTCCATGCCCTTTTCCAGTCATTGTAAACTTGATTGGCTATGATGTAGCTATCCTAAGATGCTCTTATCAGGGCTTGGCTTGGTAAATCAGCTCTAACAGGAGCCTGGCTCTATCTGTGAGCAATCTTCCACCCAAAGAAAGGGGTTCAGTGATTCTTTCTTCTTCCTTGTCTTTGCAGGTTGAAAATTAGGCCCAATCAGGGTGTTGGCAGCAGACCAGGTCAGAGCAGTGTCTGTATTTTATGGGATGGGTTGACCAACAAGGAGCTACAAAGGGTCGAGGAAGAGACCATTTTAAAAGTGAGTAGAGCTTTGTAAATTCCCCCTGAAGGTTTGGATTCCTGCATAGAGCCAGGGACTGTTGCAACCACTGTCTCTGCTGCCAGGACTCGTTTCGCCCCTTGTACAGCAAGATTTTTGAGCAGGTAAAGCAAAGGCTGCATGCCCTGAGCTGGGAAATGCAAGGACAAATAATTGCAGAGTCTAACAGTGAGAACAGAATAAAGGAGCTGCTTGAAAATCAAAGTAGGACTCAGCACTGTAGCTCCAACAGTGCTGCCTGTGTCCCTGGGTCATGGAGCTGTGGACTCTCTTGTGCCTTAAGTTATCATTCTGTCTGCTTTTTAATATCAGCTTTGCAAAGTTTGCAGCTTGTCCAGGCACATTCTTTCTGTGCTGCTGTGTTTAGGCACCAAAGGTGAGGAGCCCTCAGTTCATCCTTAAGGGAAGTAAAAGCATCACACTTAGCTGTTTAATGTGACTTTTCATTAACAATGGGCCCAGAAGAAATGAGGATAGTGACACCAAATGAGCTTGTGGCTGGTTAAAGATGCTGAACCCTCAAATAATCTGGAGAGGGAAAAACATCACCAGAATTTCTCTGGATTAGAAATCCTTGGGAAAAAGCTGTCTTTCAGTCTCCTACATGAAAAAAACAAATTGCTGCTGTCACCTGTCCCCACTGGCATCGGGCTGTCTTGTAACAAATGCTTGCCCAGATTTGTAAGTCTGTCAGCCAGCTTTAACCTTGATATGAACCACACTGGGCTTTGGTTTGTCACCAGACAGGGTCAGGAAAGAGGTGTAGGAAGATGTTTAGCTAAGCACAGTGGGAATGAAGGTGGTGTGAAAAATGGGGAGAAAACGGCACCGCTGCAGGGCGAGCAGATGGAGGGTGAGGTGGTGTCGCAAGACTCGTGGGCTCTGTGGTGTTCAGGATGTTAATAAGCAGTGAGAAATGATGACTGAATTACATTAAAGTGATCAAGGTCAGATGGGGACACCTCAGAGCCATGGTGTCCCACTCTTCCCCGCAGTGTCTGGGGACAGGTTGAGCTTTGAGCTGGTAACTTGCAACTCCTTTCAGCAGCAGCTCAAACTGATGGAGGGATCAGTCTGGAGGGTTTTATCTCTCTGCAGTGCCTTTAATGTCTGCGACAGTCTAATGTTGAGCTCACCAATGTATTTTCGGCAAAGCAGCTTGGGAACAGCTTTGCAATTATGGATGGAGTTCTGGGGAACTGGGTTCCTTCCCACTACCAAACTGTATTTTGGATTGGGGAACTTCTTCTCAGTGTACAGATAAACCTTTTCTGAGTGAAAAGGTTAATAACCCTCACTGCATAGTGTAAAACAGCATGATGAAAAGAAAACATAGTGGCCTCCAGAAAAGCTGGCCCCAGGACCTCTGGAAACATAATGCTCTCCTTTGTTTTCTCACATGCAGGACACACTAAAGCAGTTTTGAGCAATGTGCACAGGTGTGAGGGGCTAAGCATCAGAGGGGAAGACAGATGAGACAGTCTGTTAGATGCTGGAGCATGTCCAAAGAAGGGCAACTAAGCTGGTGAAGGGTCTAGAGCACAAGTTTTGTGCAAAGCATCTGAGGGACCTGGGGTTGTTTAGTCTGGAGAAAACGAGGCTCAGGGGAGAACTTCTCACTCCTCACAACTCCTTGAATTGGAGCCAGGTGGAGTCAGTGTCTTCTCCCAGTGAACAAGAGACACCAGTGTTTTAGCGAGGGGGCCATGCTGGTGCTGAGGGAATGAGAGTAAACCAAATGCAAGGACTCCCAGCTTCAGCTGACCTCAGCCATTTCAGAGAAAGGATGTCACATAGGTTGGTTAATGTGCTGCTCTGTGACATGGGAGACCTAGATCTTGCTCCCTGTGGTGCCATTGACCATGGTGGGGCACTCAGGCAGCACCTGTCCTGCATCTCCTTTGGGATATGCAGATCAGGATGCATGGTCACACCTCCTGCCATCCCTGTCCTTTGTGTCTGATTCCACATTATGGCTATGAGGAGGAGCCCAGCTCAGACACCTACCAGACATCAGCTGCTAAAAGCCTGTCTGGGGTACTCAGCAAAGGGCTTGTAGAAGCAGGATTGCACCAAAGCAAAAGAGTAGGGCAAGAGTTTTGTGCCTTCCCACGTGCTCAGCTGAAACCTTCAGCCCAAGTCCAGGTGGACTTGAGGTGGATGTTGGCTTAAGCTGTCTCTCCTGCAGCACTGTGGATAGTGTTGGTTGGTCTCTGAGGATACAAAGCCTTTGCAGGATTGGGAGGGAGCTTGTGCTGCCACCTGGAATCAAGTAGGTGAAATAACCCCCTATTTACAAAGCTAACAAGGGAAGTCCTTTCAGAAATGCTGTGAACAGAGCTTATAGGTTACCCATGGACATGACTCCTCGTGGCATCTTTCAACTCCTCTAGCTGGGGGCACCCCTTTCCATCCCAGTTTCTGGCAGTTCTGTACCCAGCTGTTGCTGAATCCCACCTTGCTGCATGTCACTTAGTACCATGCAGACCCCAATATACACCACAAGAAGCTGCAAACATGCTTTTTCATTGGTAAAGTCTATTTCTGCTCTCCATCTTGGGCCAACATAGTGGACATGTAAACCTCTGGGCAACAGGAAGAGGGAGTGGGTGCTGTTTACCCTGTGTGTTGTTCATTTAGGCAGGTCATGAATGGCATTCAGTGAAAGTCGTGCCTTTTAATCTTCTGATCTCTGCTCTGCCTTGAGCAGATTTTCCATCTGTTCAGGCACGATGCAAAGTGATGATGCATGTCCCAGCAAAGGCCCATGTTTCTCCAAAGCTCCTCTCCACTTTTGAGAAGCATTTCAGTTGTGCAGCACTTGTGACTTGTGGGTTATTTACCAATTACAAAATTATTTACCAGACTCAGAGTTGACCCTATTAGGTAATCACATATGACTTTTTTTTTTCTTGATTTCCCTAAAGAATTTGGGGAATTTAGTGTTTTTATCCTTCAGTGTTGGTCACTTAATGTCCAGTTTTGCGGTCAACTTTAGGTGGAAGTCTTCTAGTTTTCTCTGAATGTTTATTGAGTGGTTCTGCTAATTTGGAAGCAATGTTGACTTGAGAGAAAGAAAACCAAAGTTGCATTTCCATAGGTAAGCTGAAGCTGCAACAGCTCCCACAATACTTAAATAACCTAAATCACTTACTACAAGGCAAGCTGTTCTAGACAAGACTAACTGCAAGAAGTTTCTTGAATTATGACAACAATGGTTGGCCCTTGTGTTTCTTCTGCCATCAGCAGGTGTCAAAGCATCTTGCAAAGGAAATACATGTGTTCTCCACTGAGACACTCAGGAGAAGGTCACAGCTCAAAAAGCCAATGGAGAATAGAGAACGAGGCATCAGAAAAGAGGAAATCAAGTTGCACTAAGGGAGGTTTAGGTTGAATATTAGGAAAAATTTCTTCTCTGAAACATTTGTCAAATCCTCTCCCAGGCTGCCCAGGGCAGTGGTGGAGTCGCCTTCCCTAGAGGGGTTTCAAATCCATGTAGATGAGAGATATGGTTTAGTTGTGACCTGGAAGTGCTGGGTTAATGGTTGGACTCAATGCTCTTAAAAATCGTCTGACAAAAACAGTTCCATGATTCCATGATATCTGTTCACGTTCATCTTCCTGCCTGAGCCCACAAAAACAGGACATCTGCCATTTTTCTTTGGAAATGCTTGTGGAAATACACCCATTAGCAATGTAGGTGAGGGCGTGACCTGGCTTACATCCTTTTTTTTTTTTGTCTCAGGAATTAATCTTTTGGGGTTCAGTAGTTTAAGCTGATGCACTATTGGTTTCAGGCTCTCCTTAGCAAGGAGTTGATGATAATTGTGCAAGACCAGGTGATTGAAATCGGACCTGTGCTGTTGTTGTAACTGAATCTTGGCTGCTTGAACAGCCTTGGCTGGCTGCTGAGTCCAGGCTGAATGACTCTTGCAGTACAAATATTTGCCTGTGGATAGATGCTTTATTATTAATTTAAAGCCTGACATAAATCATGAGCTCAGAAATGCAGACTTAAGATTCACGGACAAAAATAGATGTGGCCTCTTGCACGGGGAGCCGTTCCGATTACGCTTCCATAATTGGATCAGGCTGAAATGGATACCTTAAATTTAGTTACAAAGGGCTAACGAGAAAAAAATGCCAACAATTTATCACAGCCACGGTGCTATATTTAAAGCTGTCAGCATTTCTAGGATATAAAGTGATTGTAAATCCTAGCGATTTGTAACTGACCATAGGAATCTGCCTTCACGCTGACATTTAACATTCAAGTTCTCCACACTGGAAGCCCTTGACTCAGCAATGTAATTAAGCCTTCACCTCCTTTTCAGTTTAGGAACAGCCCTGCTGCCATTGCAGGCTTAAATGTATGTATATACTTAAACGCACTGTTGAATCAAGGTCCAAACACTTCATTTATTTCATTCAGCAATCAACAACTCACTGTTGATTTGGAGTTAAAAGTACTAAAATGCTGTTCTCACATTTCATTTAACTGAAATAAAGGGCTGCCTGGTCCCATTTTGAGTCTGAGCTTGTGGCAGCTCATTAGCTGACAGATGAGAAGCACAGCAGTCAAAGAACCACATTAAATGCATTTTCCATGAATCTCTCCTACAAATAGCTTGCATAGGACCTTTTAAAAAAGGACAGACAATAATCTATAATATCTCTCAAAGCCCCAGAGCCTGCTGTCATCATCAGCCCAGTGGCTGTGCCTCCAAAATAGGTATAAAAACCTTGGAAGTGAGCAAGCATGGAATGATCATCCTGAGAAAGCTTCTACCAGGTCTTCACTAGCCCATGCCCTGAACTAAAGTAGTTTACCTTATTTTAAAAAATCGTAAGAGCTTAACCACAGAATCACAGAGTGGTAGGGTTGGAAGGGACCTTTGGAGATTATCTTGTCCAAACCCCCTGGTCCAGCAGGGTCACCCAGAGCAGGGTGCCCAGGATTGCAGTGTCCAGGCAGGTTTGGAATCTGTCCAGAGAAGGAGGCTACACAAACTCTCAGGGCAGCCCAGGCCAGGGCTCCATCACCCTCAGTCTTGAAACCTCTAGTGATATGGTGGATCTCTTCTCCCCAACTTGGCTAAGGACATTTCCATAAATAAAAGCGGCAGACTACCTCTTAATTTAAATTCAGATATGCCTGCCCTCAATGCTGCTGCCTGTTAGGATTTAAAACAAGACTTGATTTCCCAAAGCATCCTCTTTTATTGGGTTACACCAAATACACATCAGAGTACCTCTGAGCTTCTGGAGCCCAAAACCAATACCAGCTCTCCATCCCTCCTTATCAAAGACAGAATGAGAGAACTCATGTCTCTTAAGAAGTTCCATTACTTGTTGTAAATCATTTTTACCTTTGCTTGCTGTGACCTAAGGTGAAAGAGATATTTTAGCTGCACAAGAGCCATAGAATGGAAGCCATTTACTTGAATTATGATGCAGGTAATCCTGAAAGAGCCCAGCATTTGGAAAATGGGCCAAGAAATAAAGGAGCAATGCTTCTGCCTGTGGCTCAGCTTTGCTTTGTGTTTTCATTTCTTATCTTCATTCTTTTTCCCTTAAGTGATGTCAAGCCTCTGGAATGTACTGATTTATTAGCAGTGTAAGGAACAATAAGCAAAAAATGTAATAAAAAAAATTAATCTTTTCTAAACCTCCCTTGCCAAAGCATGTGAATCCTTCAGAAAACTCATACATGCCACAGATCAGCAAATCACTGAAGAATGTGAGTTGTCCTACTGAAGTGCACACAGGAAGCTTGATGAGATATGCACTGGGAAAGGGGGGGGCTCAGATCTTAAATCTATACAGATGGTGCTTCTGTGGTCATCTGGGGCTCCTACTCTGCCTTGTATGACACATGCTTCAAGGACAGACTTTATTAGCCCCAACAATATGGTTTTCACTGCACAGCCACCAGGCTGGGTCTCTGCTTTGTAGGCTTGAACCCTGAGCTGATGGAGATGGGCTTTTGATGTTGAGGAGCAAGAGTTCAGTCCCCAGACTTTAGCAGCCTCTGGAAAGCACACAACTGCCATGTTTGCAGGTGGGTTGTGTCAATCCTCCCATTACGCCACTTCTGTGGTATATATTTTTCCATGTCTTAGAGTCATAGAATCATGGAATCATTTTGATTGTGAAAGACATTTAAGAACACTGAGTCCAACCTTTAACCCAGCACTGACAGGTCACCACTAAACCGTGTCCCTCAGCACCACAGCTACACATCTTTGAAACCCCTCCAGGGATTGGGACTCCACCACTGCCCTGGGCAGCCTGGGACAATCCTTTCGGGGAAGACATATTTCTTCATGTCCAAACTAAAAAACTTCTCAGCAACTTGAAGCTGTTTCCTCTTGTCCTCTCACTTGTTCCTTGGGAGAAGATACTCACCATCACCTGGCTCCAACCTAATTTCAGGGAGTTGTGGAGTGTGAGAAGGTTACCCCTGAGCCTCATTTTCACCAGGCTGAAGAACACCAGGTCCCTCAGCTGCTCCTCACAAGACTTGTGCTCTAGACCCATCACCAGCTTTGTGGACTTGACTTCTGAGCTGATGGAATGTGGCTTTTGTGGATGAAGAGCAGTAGTTCAGTCCTCAGATTTTATCAGACTCCAGACAGTGCTATGGCATTTCATGAGATCATAAAGAAGACTAAGCTGCCCATAGGAGCCTCAGTCCAGCTGAAGATAAGATTTGTTTGATCTTAGAATCAAAGCATCACAGAATGGTTTGAGTTGGAAGTGACTTCTAAAGCTCTGTAGTGCAAACCCCCATTAGTGAGCAGGGACGTCTGCAACTCGAGCAAGTTGCTCAGAACCCTGTCCAACCTCACCTGAAATGCCTCTAGGGATGAGGCATCCTCACCTCTCTGGGCAACATGGCGCCAGTGTCTCACCACTTTCAGCACCAAAATTGTCTTCCTATTCTCTAGTCTAAATCTCACCACTTTTAGTTGCCAAGACTGGAAAGGTCATGGCTGTACCTGCTGTATCACCTTGGGAAATGCTGCATCCTGCATAAATCTCTGCTTGTGTTCATCCTCCAGTAGGACTATGGCCAGACACAGTCTTTTATCCCAGCAATAGCCGTTCCAGCATCCAGAGCTCGAGTGGGGCATGCAGAGGGCAGATAACACAAAAGACTGGGAGAGAGAAAATGCAATTGTCTGAAATGTCTCCCATCTGTTTCTCCTGTCACCCACTGGAGGGATCAGAGTTATGAAACATCTGCGTTAGCAGAGGCTCACTGGCATGCCAGGTACCCACTCTGTGCCACCAGCTGACCCATCAGGGATGTCACAGAGCGAATGCCACCAACTCCCTGCTGACGCTGCTTTGGTTGCCTGCCTAGGATGTTTTCAGCTACTTCCAGCATTTCACTGCTCACTGCTAGGCTTTCTCTGCAATAAAATTTACACCTCCCAAGAGAGGATTTTCAGGAAAAGCTTCATGTCTGTGCTGAAGTCAAGGCAAAAATACTCTTGCAGTGAGGACAGAGAGTGGTGAAAACCAGCCTAACCTCAGACCTGTTGAGCTCAAGGTGGAAAAAGCATCACGTTCTCCATTCTCTTGCCTAAGTTAGATGGTATATGCTGCCACCAGGCATCTTGGAGAGGTTTTGGAAGAGGGTCTTACCTTCAGATAAACAGGGAGGAACGTAAACTCATGGGATTTATGGGTACAGTGAGAGACAGATTGTCTCCCACAGCTGATGACTGAGAAAATTAACTCCAGATAATTAAGCTCCTGTGCACTCCACTCCTACTTTAGGAACCATTTGATGCTATGCTGGCCAACCATAGAACTGTTATGGTTGAAAGAGACCTTTAAGATCATCAAATCCAACTGTTAATCCAGTACTGTCAGATCACCACTAAAACATGTCCCTCAGCACCACATCTACAGACTTTTCAATCCCTTCTGAGATGAAGACTCCACAGTTGACCTGGGCAGCCTGGGACAGGCCATGACAACCCTTTTGAGGAGGAAATTTTTCATGTCTAACCTAAACCTCCACTCACATAGTGAAAAATTAATTTCACTATGGAGTGTCTATCAACTGCAAATTGTTGATATTTGGGGCAGACATGTAATACCTGATAAGAAACAAGTGCTTGGTTTTTAAGGGCTGATCTTGGTGAAAATTGCCAGAGGGCAGAGTTGTCTCAATGTGAGAGCACTGCTTGAAACAGAAGTTCCTGGCAAAGTGGGTGCCCCTGGAACATCAAGGTCCAGGATGCCATGAGAGCACCAGCTCTGAGTGAAGGGCATTGTGGAGGCCTCTCCATCTTCTTTTCAGTCTTACTCTGGAAACGAGCCTTTTGAGATCTTCTTTGATATTCAGCAGGCTTGCTCCCCGATGTTCTCTTTACCTTGGTTCTGTGTAGGTTGTCAGTCTGTGACAGTGGCAGGACCTAGGTGTAGGTACAGCAAGAACATTGTTGCTTCAAGAGTGCCCACCTCCCTCTCTTTTTCATCAGGGCTCCAAAGCGTGAGAAGGGAGGTAGTTCAGGTTATATATATATATATAAAGTATATACTCCACTGCATCATGCCACGGTCCCTCTCTTGTCCAGAGTCCAAGCATCCTTTTTGAGTGGAAGTATTGCATGTGCAATGGCAGCAGACAACATTGCTGCCAGTAAGAAGAAGCTGGTGTCATGGTCGAGACATGGCATGGGAGCTGTGGTCAGCTGAGACTTTAGGCCTGTGAAAAATAAGGCTACAGTTCCTGTTAAATGCTACCATTCATTTTTCTGCTGATGTGTGTTAGGTTTGGTCTGAAGAACGAGAACATTTTTTACTTCAGGGCACTTGCAATTTGCTGGTTTGGCTCCTTTCCCCTCCATTAATACTTGTGCTGGTTGCTAGACAAACAAAAACCTCACAGACGTTTTCAATTCCAACTCAGTTTAGCTGAGACCCCACTTTTCCCTTTCAAATAAAGCTTCCAAGTGAAAACTTGTTGTGAAAACTATCATCTACTGGCTTCTGCCGGGGAGGAATTAAACTCTGCCTTGCTTCCTGGCTCCAGTCTGCTCTTAGAAAGGCAGTGGAGGAAAGCAACTCAGGGTACATGCAGCACAGGAGCAGGGGGTCTTCATCAGTGAGCAGATCACCTGCTCTGCCCATCCCACCACCTCTGTCCACCACCTCCATCTGCCACTATCACCATCCACCCCCTGCCCAATATTCACTGCTCACACACCAATGTGCCTCCTGCTCCCTCTGAAATGGTCACTGTCCCTTTGGCATTTTCCCCTGACAGTGTAGAAATAAACTCAGGCCTTGGCAGAAATATTTTCCTCCCTTGAAACCTTTCCCTTGGAAACTAATTCCTAGGACAATTTATTCCTTCAATCTGTTTTCATTAAGCGTGTGATTAGCCTCACAAAGTTGGGCTGACAACAAAGTCAAGTGGAACACCAGGCAATGCCTTTTGAAATTCTCTGGGTCCTTCTCAGAGCATCTGGAAGTTTCTGGTGGTGAGCACTGGCCTGGCTTGTATCAGCACTAGTGTGGCCAGCAGGACTAGGGCAGGGATATGTACTTGGAACTGGGGAGATGACATCTCTAATCCTGGGTTAGGTTTTGGGCCCTTCACTCTAAGAAGGACATTGAGGGGCTGGAGCATGTCCAGAGAAGGGCAATGAAGCCGGTGAAGGGTCTAGAGCACAAGTCTTGTGAGGAGCAGCTGAGGGACCTGGGGCTTTTCAGCCTGGAGAAGAGGATGCTCAGGGGAGACCTTCTTGCTCTCAACAGCTCCCTGAAAGGAGGTTAGAGCAAGTAAATTCTCCCCAGTAAATATCAATAGAACAAGAGGAAACATCTTCAAGTTGCACTGGAAATCCTCAGTCAGCAAGGCCAACACAGTGGCTTCACACATGCCACAATATGATTGTGCCCTGTGCTAAGGAAACTTTAAAATACAAATAAGTGCCATATTATTTTATCCATCAAACAGTTTAGATAATGCAGAATCACACTGTAGCCACCCAGAGTGAGGAAATCAGACTGAGCTTACAGCGGAGATGGAGCAAGCCAAGTGGCTGAGATCCTCTGGGGTGCTATGAAAACTGCTAGAAGGACCTTTCCACTGTAAAAATAATGTTTAGGATAATCCTTCAAAATGAGGTTGTTTGGCATTGCTTTGGCTATCTCAACATGGCTCTGTGGGCTCCTGCCTGAGGAGACTTCAGAACTGAGCTTTGAAGTTGTCCACCTACCTCCCACATGACTGCTCTTACTTTGACCTTCCTTACATAAAAATAACTTCTTTCAGTCACGGAAAATATCAAAAGTGTTAGACAATGGCTGGGACCCTATTCTCCTTGATGTTAGTGGGAACTCTGCCATGGTCTGGAAGAGAACATGATTAGACAAGCAGGGCCCTAGGGCAGACCTCTTGCCCTAGGAACATGAACACTGACAATAAGCTGTGGTGGTAAGGGAGTCTAGCAATAGATAGTGGGGGACTTCTTTTCTCTTGGGGACACACAGACAAATCTAGCCTCCATTTGGTGGCCTATGGGGAAGGAGATGTATGCCAGTTCCTAGCACATAATGGTCACAGCAGGGCACACCACCTCCAAAATATGTCTTAATCACAGGATCAGAGTTTTAGGGTTTTGAGGGGACCTCTGGAGACCATCTAGTCCAACCCTGCTGCTCTAGTAGAGTCACCCAGAGCAAGTTGTCCAGGATCTAGGTGGGTGTGGAATCTCCCCAGAGAAGGAGACTCCACAACCCCTCTGGACAGCCTGGGCCAGGGTTCTGTCATTCTCAAAGTTCTTCCTTATATTTAGGTGGATCTTCCTGTGTTCTGGGCTGTGTAAGGAACTGGCCAGGGCTGGAGCTGCAGAAACAAGGCTGTCCCAACCTACAGCCTCTTTACCATCCAACCCACAGGCCCTACACCAAACCAACCCACAAATCCTTCTCCAGCCAACTGATGAGTCTCATACCCATTGTTAGAGTCACACAGGTGTTGTCAGCTCACATGACCTGATATTTACTGAAAGCCCCAAATTCTAGGCCCATCTGAATAGGAAACAATCTGCACTCTAAGTTTTTAAATACTTAAAGTCTTCTTGGGAAAACGCTGTCACATATTGGGAACACTTTATCTCCTCACAATAAGGCAGATCCTATGAAAGCCAGAATGTTTTTTTACTAGGTTTTCTTGGGCTTGAGGTTTTTGATGGGTTAAAAAGATATTAGCTCTCCTCATAGACCTTACCTTACCCATGACCTTGGACTATCACAGCCACAACAGCTCTGCTATTAGGAAAAAAATGGTCTTTTGAGCCTGTGGCTGGAAATACCACTCCCAATCTAACTTCCAATTTCTCTGCTGGAGTTCAGGCTCAATCAGAAGGAACTTGCAGTGGTGTTGCAGTTCACAACCTTTTCTACAGGCAACACAGTTCGACATTAGAGATGATGAGACAAAAATAAATGGAGGAAACCAGACATGGGAACATAATCAAAGGCATTGAGCCTTTTAAGATAGTGTCTATCCTAATATTTACAGAGTTCTTCCAAAGCCAAGAGATTTCTTCAGGACTTCAGAGATTCAGTTCTGCTCTGTTCTTGTTTATGGCCCTGGTGCCAAAGAAAATGGAGGGGCTGATAAACACCATGCGTCCTGCCATGCTCTGTCAATGGACATCTTCCTCAGAATTAAGTGCCTTAGCAACATGAAAGTATTTTCATTCTGCTTAATGTTCTCATCTGTCTCCTGAACAATTACTTTCCGACTTATACAGGAACACAAACTCAGTAGGACTTGGTTGTTTTGTTTTGGGATTTTTTTCCGTGATTTTACCATCAAGCTGCAGGGCTAGCCCATATACAGTGTCTTGCTCTGGCATAGCATTGTCCTCATGTCTACATCTTGCAATCATCCCTCGTTTGAGAATTCTTTAATCTAAATTCAGAGTAAGTACTAGCCTATTGAGGGGTGGCTCCACTCAGAAAAGTGGGCTTATTTAAGTGGAGCTTTCACTTGATGTTCACTCTTATTGGGTGTCTGAACCCTGATTAGAAAAGGGAATTGTAGACCAGCAGCAGGAAGTTGGCAGGACTCACAAATACAGGTTCACCCCAGGGTTTCAATCTTCTGGATTGCTGCCGCAACAGTGAGGTGATTAGTGGCTCCAATCCCACAGGTTGGCTATAATGGAATAGAAGCCCTCTAATTGTGTGTTAATTAGAGCTAATTGCTTGCCAGGACTGAAGCCTTCTTAGCTGATGGTGGAAAGCAGTGATAGGAGAACATTCCTGGTTGAAGGAAAACTCCCCCAGGGCAGGGCTCCTGATGCTTGGCAGGAGGTGGGGAAGGGCTGCCC
>VYZU01064777.1:0-22951 GCA_013401355.1 Ceyx cyanopectus | reverse complement strand
TAAATTTCTCCCTGCCCAGCTCTCCAGCCTGTCCAGGTCTCTCTGGATGGCAGCACAGCCTGCTGCTGTGTCAGCCACTCCTCCCAGTTTGGTGTCATCAGCAAACTTGCTGAGGGTGCTCTCTACCCCCTCATCCAGGTCATTGATGACCTTCCTTCTCTGGTGCCTCAGCTGCATCCAATTCTGCACTGATCTGGCTTGCCCGGGTCTGTACTCTACTCCCAGGCTGCTCTTTGTCTTGTCTTATCACACGCAGGGAATCATAGAATAGTAGGGGTTGGAAGAGACCTGTGGAGATCATCTTGTCCAAGCCCCTGCCCAGGATTGCATTGTGCAGGTGGGTATGGAATCTCTCCAGAGAAGGAGATTCCACAGCCTCTCTGGGCAGCCTATGATTCTATGCCCAGCAGGTCAGCCTGAAAGCAGCAACCATCTCAGTATAAATGTGTGGGGTAGGAGGAAGGGGTGAGGGTTGAGGGGAATGGAAGTGGGGTGTGTGGGGGGTGGTTTGGCTCTTGTGGGTTTGTTGTTGCAGGGAGGAATGCGAGCAATTTCTTGGCACTATTTCTCCCCAGGAAATTAGCATTATAAAGGGAGTCTCTGAGAAGCAATAGTTCAGCTAGCTGTTGTTGGCTTCTTTCACCATCTCCAGGGGTCTTGGGTCTGCTCGTTCCTTTTCCAGTTAATATAGCCTAAGGATCATTTGATTGCTCTGTACTTTTAACACACAAAGAATCCCAAACGCAGCTGAGGAGAATGGCTGGCAGGACAACGTCCTCATTCAGCATCGCAAAACCTTCCTGCTTGCCTTTCCTCTGCAGGAGGCTGCAACCTGAAACCTACAGGAAGGAGTCTCTTGGCAAGGACCAAACAACAGATTGAGGCTTTCTTTCTTTCCTTGACAGGTATGAAAGGATCCCAAATGGGTCTTTGCTCTCTTTCTCTAATTCACATTAGGTATTTAAGCCTAATAAGTCTGATGTGTCCAGGGCACTCAGGGATGGACGGAGAATGTAAACCCCAAGGACAGGTATTTTTAAGGCACAAAAGTGGGTGGAGCTCAGGGGATTTTGTGGAGGAAAAAGCCTCTGACCTTCCTTTTACAGCAAGCTGTTAAATTTTATTGCCAGCCAAGCAGTCTTAGTACCTGTCCCGGCTGGGAAAAGGAGTTTTGCTGTCATTACAGCAGATTCACCAGAGCCCTTCAGGGCTCCAGTGATGCTGGGCATAAATTCATGCCCTCGGTCATTTTTAGCAGCACCTTGGAAGATACTTCTCATTGTGCCCATTGCAGTCACACAAAGGATGGTGGGTTTGGGAAATAACACTGCAATCGAAACAGAGTTGGAAGAATGGTTTGCTGTGATCTCCCCCTCCTTGGGAGTCATCACTTCCAATCCAGATTAGATTAAGTTGAAGCAAAAAAACATCCAGATTGCACAGTTGTAAAGCAGCCAAAAATGAATGAGTTTTCTTGATCTTAGGTCCCCACTAAAATGTCTTTTGCATTCCTTTGGCCGCCCACGTGTGTTGAACAATGAATGTGCCCCATTCCAGGGGCCACTGGAAGAGGAGTGAGTGTTTATAAACTGAAAATTGCCTTTTGGGATGTTTGAAAGGTGATTTGTCCTCACCAGGAAAGACATTGCTGTAGCAGAAATGGAAGCTGGCAGTCCCTATCATGCTGAGAGGGCTCCTGCAGCCAGGGCAGAGATGCAGCAGTGACATCCCTCTCCAAGCATCAGCCAGTGGGAGAAGCATTTCTTAGCACTGAACTAATTGCTTTAAACTTGGCACATTGTTTTTTGCATTTACTGTTAACTTAGGAGCATGAAAAACTCAGTTCATGTTGAGCCACACAGAGGTTTTGTTTCAGCAGACACACAGCCAAACCTTCAAAGGAAGACCTTGAAAGCAAAGCATGTGCCAAGCCTGTTGAGAGGTGGCATGGTGGCTCTGGGACCTACTAAGAAACACGATGACAAGGATAATGAACAAGGGAGCAAAGCTCACCTCTTTGACTGCCAAGAAAGCCCACAGCCCTCACTGGATGTGCAGAGATTGGAACAACAGGAAAATGAAACAGTCACCAGCATCGCCACACTGGCAGTGGGTGTAGGACAACCCCTCCTGCGAGGTCACTGCTTCTTGTGTGCATGCTCAGATGACCCAGCCCCCACTCAGAGGTAGGCAAAGAGGCACAGAAGCACCCAAGGGTTGCTGTCAGGGTCAGGATGGTGGACCTTGAAGGAACAGGGTTTATTCTGGAGCAGGAATAAGCAGCCACATGGTGTGGTCCAAGTTAGAATAAATGAATCACTCCACCGGTAAATGCTGTGCACTAGGGGAAGAGGGTATGAATGGGATTTGCTTCCCTAAGAAGCTTAGAGTAGCTTTGGAAAAGCCTGTCCTTTACTCTATCATCTCCTTTGGGGATGTGCTGTGCACAGCAGGCCATTCTCCCAGCAAGGCTCCTGCCTAAGGGATCATTTTGGGGTGATTGAAGTGTCAGGGCATGACCTTTCTGACTTAAAAAGGTTCATTTTCAAAAGAGAAGATCAGGGAACCAGGAAGTTATTTATGTCTATTGGAAAATTAGGACCACCTTGTAACGTCTTCCCATGTATTTAGTAAAATATGTTGAGTTTCTTGGAAGACATCAGGACCAAGATGTCTTCTGAGAACCAAGAGAGTGTAAGTGGTCTGTTGGAGCTTTTCAGCAGATGCAGACATGAGAGACAGAGAAGGTGATCTCATCCCTGACACACAGCAGCTTGGTCCTGCTCGATGAAGACTTGCACTGCACAGCCATAGCCATACCATCAGCATCCTCTTCCATGAACAGGCTGACTACAGCTTTGCTGGCAGGCCAAAGTGTTGCTAATGTATCCAAGTGGCTAAAAAGATGTCAAGTTTAGTTTCCCTCGGCCATGCTTAAAAAATAAAAATGGGTTAAAATCTGTGAAGCTTCATGCACTTAGGTAAATGATATACCAGGCTTATGGAGAAAAGAGCAGGTAGTTTTATGGATAGTGATGTGAATGTTAATGGTAAATGAGTTAGAAAGTCCAGTGAAGCATGGCACTAATCAGCAGTGGTGATAGCATCTATGCTGTAAAGCTTCTGACTGCCCCTGAATCATCTGAACTGGCTGCTCAGCAACAGCTGCTGCAGCAGACCCTGTAGCCAGAGGAAGGCTGTTTAGCTAAGGGGATGCTGCTCATTTGATGGCTCTAATGACTACCTCTTGAGGTTTCTCAAAACCCTGAGACTAATGATAATGCCCCTCAAGCAAGATGCAGTGTTTAAGGATGTGAAATAGGGAGCTAAACTGCTTTTTCAGGACTAAGCAAAGAAGAAGCAAGTGGTTCAGAAAGTCCATTGTGACTTTTGCTAGGTCTGAAACAGACATCTAATTCCCCCATGTTCAAGGAGGGTCACAGCTCCTTTCTGAGGCTGGATAAATCCACCAGGAGATTGTTGTCCTGGTGGTCCAGTCTGGACTAGAGGTGTTGGACTAGATGGCTGTAGGCTGGAGAGCGATCAATGACTGAAAAACAAAAGTCTTGTTCTCTCCCGTTGGGTTTTGTTAGGGTGAGGAAGAGGTTAATATGCTTTAAAGTAAGTGTGTATATAAATAAAAATACATAGCTTTAAAAATACACAGTATACATATTATATATGTATATGAACATACACAGAGAGAGGTTGTGGATGCCCCATCACTGGATACATTCCCGGTCAGGTTGGATGGGGCTCTGAGCAACCTGCTCTAGTTGCAATGTCCCTGTTTACTGCAGGGATTTTGGACTGGATGACCTTGAAAGGTCCCTCCCAGCCCAAGGCAGTCTGCAATTCTATGATTATATGCATATATATTTTATATATAAATGGTATTTGTTTAATACATAACAGTTTATATACATTTTAATAAGCATATTCTAAAAGTCCATTATTTGTATTTATTTATTTGTATTAATTCCAAAACAGGCCAGGCCTAAACCTTCCTTTCCTATTATCCACACTCCTCCTCTTGATTTTGACTAAGTCAGACTTCACTATTTCTATGCAGCCTGAAGAAAACAAAGAAAAAAACAGTGAAGTGAAACACACCATTAATCTGCAGGCAAACTGGCAAGCTTCCGACTCTGCAAATGATTTACTGGAATCTTTAATGAAGTCTGCATGGGTGAATTGTGGAGAGCAAAACTGGGAACTGCATGTGGTGTTGAAAAGAAGAGTAAGATTAGAGTGGCTTTGTAGCCATGTTCCTATCAGATTTATGCTTTTTTGAAGTTTTATCATGTTTGACCATAACTCCTGACACACTTTAAAAATTGTGGTTTTATCCCAAATCACAGGATCACAGGATGGTGGAGGTTGGAAGTTGGAAGGGACCTCTGGAGATCACCTTATCCAACCCCCCTGTTCCAGTAAAGTCACTCAGAACAGAGTTCCCAGGTTTGTATTGTCCGGGTGGGTTTGGAATCTCTCCAGAAAAGGATATTCCACAGCTTTTCTGGACAGCTGGTTCCAGTAAGAATTGAGAAAATCCCCTCCTAGTCTTCTCTTCTCCAGTCTGAAAAACCCAGGCCCCTCAGCCTTTCCTGGGCACAGAGATACTCCAGTCCCCTCACCATCTCCGTAGCCTCCACTGGACTGTTTCAAGTAGTTCTTTGTCTCTCTTGAACTGGGAATCCCAGAACTGGACCTGGAATTCCAAATGAGTCCTCAGTAGGGCAGAGTAGTAGGAGAGGAGAACCTCTCTTAACCTGCTAGTCACACTATTCTTGATGCACCCCAGGAGACCATTTGCCTTCTTGGACCTGAGACCATGTTGCTGACTCATGATGAACTTGTCCCCCAGGGCTCCCAGAACCTTTCCTTCTCCTGGAACTGCTTCCCAGCAGGTCAGCCCAGTAATTAAGACTGCATTGTAAGAATCTCTGTGAGAACCCAATCTCATCATAGCTGCTACAACACCCACGTTAGTTTTGCTACTACCACAGCATTAAGTTAACCATCTGGAGTGGGCTGGGAGGGATAGAAGCTCTTCATGTCACTGGCATAATCCAACCTGAAGTTCTTCACTTCCTGAAAAGCTGAGATGTGCAAAAAAGCCTGAGCCTGCTTCTGCTCAGGCAGGAGAACCATTTGCAGGGAATGAAACAATTGAGCTTACAGTTTTAATTCTTTTCAGTAAATTATAAATATATATGACACCTCCTTCCTCCTCAGCTGTGGCTTGCATGAAGCATGAAGCCATCAAGCAAAATCAGTTTGCAATATTTATGTTTATCTGCCACATCCTGCCCCCCAAAGAAAAAAAAAAAAAAAAGGGATTTAGACCCAAATAAAATGGTGGAGTTGGATCTAAATAGGCCTGATGCCTTGACCAGGTTCAGGCTCCAGGGACAGGTTCTTGAGCTTGTGTTGGTACATGGTGCCTCTGGAGCCCATCAGGGTTGGTGGAGAAACACAGCTGGACCTGATCAGGGACAATACCTTGGGCCCATCAGTGCCTGTCTATTGGTGATGCCTTAAAGCTGTGTGTTGAGGGGAGTTTCCTAAGGCTGTCAGTTGAATTTCTCATGGCTACCCTCAAAAAATGTTAGCCTCCATCAGTGGCATAGAAGGCCAGTTGGGGAGGACCTTTGCCAGTTCTTTCCATCAGGACAAAAGCCAGCAGGTAGGCTCTCTCTGCACTGGCAGCCTGGCTGCTGCCTGTTCATCCTTGCTGGGAAAAGCTTTGCCCTTTCCTGAGAAACCATCAGCCTCAACCTGAGAGTCAGAAATCACTGGGCCAGAAATCACAAGAACCTTGAGGTTTTAGGAGCCCCAACATCTGAGTAAGGGGCAGCTCCCCACTTCTCCCAGTTCGTGCTGTCCAAGCATAAGATCCACCCTGTATTACAGGCTTGATCAAAGTGATTCCATGCTTTCCTGTTTGTCCCAGCTCCTGACGAGTACAAGAGCTGCTTAGACCAGATAGGAGTGGTGAACGTGCTCTTGGGGAGGTGAAAGTCTTTTGAACTGAGAACAGCATGGTGTGAAAAGTACATCAGCATTTCCCCAGCCCTCCCACCTCCTGCAAATCCCTCGGGATGGGAAAATCTCCCTTGAACTAAAAGCTTTGCCATAAGAGTTGAGAAGTAATGCTTGGATGTTTAGAGCTCTGTGTCAGCATAAACTTGTTTTTTCTTAAAGGCAATGAAGAAATAACTCCTAGAAAAAGCAGTAGTGCTGGTTCTGTCGGGTTCAGTTCGGTTTGTACAGGAACTTTTGGGGTATGGTTGCCTTGGGTTAACTTCTGAGTATTAAGGGTGTTTTTTCTGTGCCAGATGAAGCCCTGGAGGAGGTAACACCAACATCATACAGCCTGCTGCAGCACCAGACAGACTCTCTGTCCTCCTGTCTCTCCTTTAAGCTCCTGAGAGTGTTGTGGGCTAAACCATCCATTGTGACCTGGAATAACACTTTTTTTTTTTTTTTTCCCCTTACTCTGTTTCCAGGCTTTTTTGTAACTGGTTTGCACTTGACCAGACAGCCAGCCTGCACCAACCTCAGGGACCTTCAAACCAGACGTAAGTTTGACCCAAGATGTTTTTATCAGATCTGTCAAAACCAATCTACTCTGATCAGATTGAAGTGAAATCCCAATGGAGGTAATTCATCTACTGCTGGATGCTGGATATAACAGCAAATAACAATCAGAGGCAGGAAAACCTGGCTGGAGATGAGAAATCTTGTCCTGTGATGAGAGGTTATGAACCCTTCTTATAATCTTTTTGAATTTCGTAATGAGAAACCTGGTGTGGCAGCAGCCTGTCCCTGAGCCCACACTGGCTGCTGGCCTGCCCTGAGAGTGGTAGATGGTCCAATGGCATGCAGGGGAACAGCCAGCTCTGGTCCCCAGTGAGTTTGCAGCACAGGATGAGGATGAGGCAGCCCTACAGCAGGTGTGATGCTGTATGGCAGGACTCATGTCTCTCCTAGGATCAGATTTGTGATCTTGGCATCCCTGGAGCTGTCCACTGGCACAGCAATGTGTTTTCTCATGCTCTGGATGGAGTGTGTGGGGGGGGGTTGAAGGACAGGGTGGGAAGGGAACATGTCAGCATTAAAGGCATGGTGGGTTTAACAGCAGATGCTTTATCTGCTGCCAATGTGCAAACAAATGCCTGTGGGAATGTGTCAGCCCTAACCAAGGTCCTTCCTACAGAGCTGTTGATGGTGTGCTTATGCTGGCTGGTGTTTTGGTGTGCAGCAGTGGGATATACTGGTGTGGGAGCCAACAGTGGAACTCCTGTTCATGTTGTCCTCTCACTTGTCAGAGTCCCAGGACCCTTCTGAGTGCCACCTGTGACCACTGCTTGGGGTATATGGTTCATCTCCATGCCATATAAGACCCAAACACCTTCAATGTATTTCACCTCTCTGGAAATGAGGTTTATTCTAGGTCAGGTTAGTTGGGGCTCTGAACAACCTGCTGTAGCTGCTGAGTGAAATAACCCATGGGGATTAACTCATTCCAACAAGCTGCCAAGGGAAAAAGTGGCAGAATCAGGACTAGCCATCACATCCCTTGAATCCCATCCCTACACCCTTCCGCCTTGCTGGCGGCCAGCATTGCAGCAGCAAGGAGGAAATGCCAGGGCTTAAGTGATTTAGCCTGGGGAGCTAGTGAAATCTACTTATACAGGCTAATTGATAGTGAATGATTCCTTAATTAGAAATTATAGAATTGCCCCCTAACTCATGAGGAGGAATAAGACCAAAGTGCTGAGGAGCTGAGAGGTATTTTTTTTTGTGGCCACTATTGATTTTCCTTCAGAGATGCTCTTGCCAATTAACTTTTCATGCCATAAATTTGTTTTCCTTAAAACATCCAGTTAGAAGCATTTTCAGATACATTATTTAAGGCTTGAAAATAAATATTGGATGCTCCGGCTGTGCTGTGTGCAAGCACAAAGCTGCTCTTGCCTTCTCACTCAATTATTGATCATGCTTTCCACTGCATTGGAGACACTCCTGCATGCATGGGGGGAAATTCTGGCTTGTTTACTTGCTTATTCTATTTCTCAAGGTCTCTAAAAACCTCATCCTTGGGTTGTTTATCCCAGCAGAGGATTTATTTCCAATGCTAAGCTCCCCATTGGGGAGCTGCCAACCCCAGGTATTTCTACTGAGGACAGTGAGGATGCACTGATGCATTTTTATGAAAAGGGGAAATGCTGGTGATGGCAAAAGATGTTTCCACTGCCGCCAGGAAAGGTGAGCATTGCACAACTGATAGCTGGATAAGCACAGAAGAGCTACCAAAGTGTGGCTTCTTCAGCAGACAAGACTCACTTCATGGTTTGATAGATGTTTCATATTAAGGACTTTTCTGTCTCTCCCAATGTAGGCTTTCTGATATTTAATAAAATATGAGCCAATTTTTTCCACTATGAGACATTTACATGTTCTTTCTTCACAATGCAGATGTTATTCAATATCAGATTTTGTCAGCATGTATTTCTTCTTGGAATTACCTTGCTTATGTCATATTTGATTGCAGCTGCCCTAGAGGCTCCTCAGGGAAGAGAGCAGCCCTCCAGCCAGTGTGGTGGCTTGGACCTTATCTTCTTCAAGCATCAGGACAGAGAGGAGAGGTGAAAGCTCATCACAGTTGAGTAGCCATGAGCTGCAAGAGCCAGGTAAGCAAGATTTGTAAAGACATTTCACCATTAGAAGACTGTAAATGTGTTTACAGTGACATTTGGGAGATGTGGTCCCTGGGCTGGCAGGTTCTCAGTCCCTGTGAGATGCCAGTGTCAAGAAGAGCTCACCCTTGGATTTGTGTCAGGAGATCTGCCAAAAATTTGCTGGTGGAAAACCGGTTAGCCCAGCAGTCTTGTTTTGCATCTTAACACAAAACAGCATGTCCACAGGGAAGATTTCTGCAACCCCATGAAACACTGCAACTCACAGAAAGCTGCTCTGATGGGTGCTTTTTGAGCAACGAGCACCCCAGCATCACACAAGATGGGTCCAAGTGTTGTCAGAGGCACAAATAACACCGGACCTGTTTCAGAAGTGTTGCACGTGGCAATTCACTTTGCATCCCTGCTTCTTCCCACATGGTGAACTGGAGCCACAGAGCTTGACAACCCCGTGGACTCATGGCCCTAATTAATATTGCAAACAAGCTGGCAACAGGACGCCACCAGACAGGCTCCAGCTATGAGCCTGACTGTCAGCAGGTCTGCAAAGTCCTCATTGCGGTAAGGATGGTTGTCAATGCCAGCGGGAATTTCACCAGTGGCTTCAAAGAAACCAATATTTTGCCCCAAAGCCCCACTTCTCCCATCTGCTTCTTGCCTGCAATGTCAGTCCCAGCAGAGACCACAGCACAAATGGACCCTATAAGCCCCAAGTCCTTTCCATCCAATATCTACGAGGACACAAACAGCCCTATTGATGCTGCTCCTGTCTGCTTTAACAAACTCCATTCTCAATTTTTCCACCTTTTAAATGGGAATAATGTCATTCACACTGGTGGCGATTCAGTAGGAGGTGTCCCTGCCCATGGCAGGGGGATTGGAACTAGGATGATCTTCAAGGTCCCTCCTAACTCAATCCATTCTATGATTCCTCTGATGGATGCTAGGGTGGAAGCTCAGTTTTCAGGCTGGCATGGCGATTGCCACTGTTATTGCAGTGAAGGACACTGTTTTTTAACACCAATGCAAATAATCCCATGGCATTGGAAACTAAAGGAGACCCCAGTGCTTGCCAGCTAGAAAAGAACTGGGCATTAATTTGCTGTAGAAAAGAAGTGTGAATAATGGACTTGGAAAAGAGAGAGTGCGAAAAAAAAATGTAGACTCGAGTGCTTCCTCCTCTCCTTTACATGCTTATAAGAAAGTAATTCAGGATCAGCATATGCATTTATTAAACAAACCAAAATTCTTTTGACTTCGTTTCTTTCCAGGGCTGCAGAGCAAACTGTGTGATACGCCGTGACCTCGAAACATAATGAAGCATTGAAAAAGCAAATCCGGCGGTACAGAGAGGAAGTGTGTTTTACCATGCAAGAGGAGGTATTGAGGTCCGGGCGAAAAACAGCCAAGCGCTTATCTCTGATGGCTTAAATCTCATCCAGGCAGCTCTTTTTGACAAGCCCCCCTTTGTTAAGAGAGCCACAAATGGTGCAATGTGCGAAGGGCTCTGAAGAAAAGAACCTGGCATCGTGGCATGAATCTGACATTTAGCATCATTTTATAACTGACTTGTGTTGCCCTTTGTCCTTGTCAGGGTGTAATAACCCCCAGGACAGGCACCTGTGTGCCCAGTAGTAGTGACCATTGCAAAACACCATCTGTCCTGGTCACTGTGTCACAGTCCTTGGAGGCTGCTCCAGGGCAGGGGGCAGAAGATGCCTTGTGCCAGCAGGAGAGGTTTTGCACATGGTTTTGGATTCAAAATGCATCACTGGCTCAAAGGGGATTCTGACATGAGTTTGTAGGAGAGAGTATCTCTTGATGGGGCAGCTGCCTTCTCATAAATTGGTCATTAATTACTAATTAGTAGATTCACTATCAGCACAACCCTTACACCCAGTAGATGCTCCCCAAGTGACCAGGATGAGCAATCACTGAAAATACCCTGAATTACAGCCACACTGGCAAATTTTAAGCCTGTGCCCTGGCTGTGCTAAATGGTCAAAACAGGGACAGCATGTCCCCATCTGTCACATGAAAAGAGGGGGAAGTTGTGCTGATTGTGGTGCCTGGTCCTCAGTACTTGGTGTTTACTTTGGGAAGATAACGTTGCCATAAATCATTATTGCATGTCCTCTGCCTCCTGCTGTGATGCTGCTGATGGGGCACATGCCCTGGCAACTCTTGCTCCAACCCTCATTACTTCATGATAGATGGCTCTCAGCTCTGCTAGGTTTCTGGGCTAATTCCTCACTTCGGTTTCCCTGTGCCTCTAAAAGCCAGGGAATTAGTCTTTTCTTCCCCTTATCTTGTGAGCCCTGAGCTCTTTTGCAAGGTGGATAGCAGATAGCCAAAGGTGTTGATACTTTTATCCTCTTCTTTCATCCCAGGACACTTGCACCCAGTTGTCCCTGGGATGAATTTACAGAAAATGTAGGTTCTTAATAGATACATCACTCAGCAGCACCATTAAATGACTCTTGCTCCCTGTCTCTTTGCCCAGAGAAGAACTGTAGATGTGTAGGAGGAAATTTGGGAGTCAGCAGCCAAAACTGGTGGAGAAAGGGTTGCTTTGAGCTTCTGAGGGACATGGAAAGGCATCCTGGGAAGACATTGTGCTAAAGACTTCCTTGGCAGGGCTTTCTACTTCTCTCTTTCCTGCAAGCTCTGGGCCTGATCCAAACCCACAGAAATCTGCTGGAGCCTCTTCACTGACTTGCAGCAGTCCCTGCAAATCTTGTAATCCACCTGAATTTGTCAGTTCACTGGGGACATGGGGTATCAGTGGAAGCCTATCTCTCAACTTCATTTCAAGGTTCAAGTAATGACTCAATAACTGTTCCCCTTTTGCCTACCTCCTCTGTTAGGCAGGGCCGTTTGTCCATCTACAAAGCCATGAGATACCGCAATGACTTGCCCCTCCTTCCCATTAGCTGGGTGCTTTCTTCCCTAACAATGATAAACCAGACTCATCTTGGCAGTTAGTTTTAGATAGAGTTGTCATTGAGCCTCAGTTTGGTTTTGTTTGTTTGGGGTTTTTTTTTGTGGCTTCCGTCATTCTGTTGCCAGGAGAATCTCCATTGCTAACAAAAGCCTGATTATTTTGTGCAATTGGACCCAGGGAGGAAAAGAAACTCTCTGTGGGAAACCACAGCTTTAGCTCATGGGTCATGGGTCTTGCTGTTGCAATCGGCATGTTGGTTTGGCCAGACAGGGTGGGAGGTATGGACAAGGGAATGCTTGACTTCCAATAAAAGTGTGATGTGGAAAACTGAAGAGTACTAGTAAATGGCTAGATAAAAGAAAGGATTTTGGTTAAAATAAAGGACTTTGGTGCCAGTAATGGATTTCCAATATAGGATTTTGTCATATAGACCAGTTTTCCAGAAGGAGGGAGGCTAAGAATGCAAAGATCCTGAAAACCAAACTCTACCACCCACTCCTCCCCACAGGGCAGAGCAAGCAGTGAGTAGAAGATGCACCATTCGATGCATGATGGCAAGGCTGGAGGGATGTGGTGGAGGCTGAGTGGAAGAAGGCTGCAAAACCCAGGGCAGCAGCAGGTGGGTGGATGGATGCTGTAGATTTTACCCTGAGGACTGAAGAAGAGGCAAGACTGGTCCCCGGGGCCTCTCTTATCTCTCACCTCCACCTCCTTGCTTTCTTTTGTTCATTCATTCACTCAGTCAGGTGTGAGCCAGCCAAAGAAATTAAAAGGCTCCGGAAGCGCTGTCGTTTGCTTTGCGCACTTCGTCATCTGGCTTAAAAAAAACTTAATCCCTGTTATTAGTAGGAAGCAATTGTTACCTGGCCGGGTGTTGACCGTCACCTTACAAACACCATACATGAGAGCTGAGCCATTTGCACAGAGGTCATGGGTGACTTGCTGCTCCCCACCCCCATCCCACAGCTTTCTTTCCACTTTGTACCAGATTTATGAAGGGGTGGGAGAGCACTCACCTCCTGCAGTCCATGGTGACCCCAGAAAATGTGTCAGGGGGATATGTGCCCAGAGTCTTGAGGAAAAGCAAAAGTAGAGGCCAGGCCTGCAAACACAGCATAAGAAATTGCTCTTTTTGCCTTCAGCCACCTCAGTGGATGGAGACCTTGTGCAATATTCTCAGTGTGTGTCTGAGGAAGAGATAGGAAAAAAAACCCCAACAAACAAGCTCCAGCTAGAAAAAAAAAATCAGGTAAATACACATTCAAAGTGGGATATAGTTGTTGGGAGGAATAAATCTGCCCAGATTTCATTACAGCTCATCATAATCTAATTCAGAAAATGAAGCAGAAATAATCCATTTGGAGAGTCTGGCAGAAGGAAGGCTTTGTTTGCCAGTTCCAAAAGCACTGAGACTTATTTATTAGAAACTTTTGTGGGTAATTGGTTTTGAAACGAGAAAGTTATACATACAAATCTTGTCTGAATCCGTTATTTATTTTATCCTAGTCATAAAAATTAAGTACTCTGACCAAGCAGAGTTCAAACACCTGTAAGTGCTGCCTGTGCCAGCAATGTTCTGGAGTCTGCCTTACTCCCTGCCAAGGGATGCCAAGAGATGCAAATCAATAAAGAGCCTTTATTGCTGCCTATTGCTGCCTTCTCCTCCCAGGAAGGCATCAATAGCTCTGCCACCTGCATCCATACAATCACAGAATTGTTTCGGTAGGAAAAGACCTTTAAGGTCATCAAGTCTTAACTGTTAACCCAACACTGCCAGGTCACCACTAAACCGTGTCCCTCAGCACCACATCTCCACAGCTTTGGAACCTCTCCAGGGATGAGGACTCCACCACTGCCCTGGGCAGCCTGGGACAGACATAAACCTCCCGTGGCACAACTTGAGGCTGTTTCTTCCTGGTACAGCACAAACCAAGACAGACATCAAAAACCACCAGCTATCCCTGCCGCGATCCCTCATCATTAACCATCATGGCTGTAATTAATTCACAGCACGGGGAAGATTGGCCTGGGAAGAGCTCACCCCAGGGAGTTTGATGGACTCAGTGTCTTAATGAAGCGTTATTAAATGTAGCTTAGCAGCCAAGCACTCTCTTCCTTGTCTTCAGAAAGCAATCTATAGCATGATATGGGCAGAGATTTGCTGAACTGCTACCAACTTTGGAGGATCATGGAAAAAGCTCTCCCTCCAGTGTGTAGCAACAGGCTGCAACAAACCCAGGCTGCAACAGCAATTCAGACACTTCCCTAGATTTTATTAGATTCTGTTTGGGAAGTAAATTTTTTTAGGCTTAGATTTGAGAACACTCCCATCTGCAAGGTTTTAGGAGCTCAACATTAGTGAGCCATCATTTCACCTGTAAGAGCATCATTCCACTCCTTTAGACCCAGTGAGAGGACTGATGATGCTGAGTTTGGTGCTCATCAGACCTGGGCATATTTGCAGGGCAGCTCATTTCAGTATATTCCTCCAGGACAGGCAGATTTCCAGCATCTCTCTGCAATTTCAAAGGTGTCATCAGAGCAAAGAACCCTTCTCTTTCCAAAAGAAACAAATAAACTCACAAAGCCGAGTTGAGGGTACATCATCCTGGACCTGCCCTTCTGCTAAGAATTATTTAGGCAAATGGAGACAATTACTATTCAGTTTTGGCTAAATGCTTGAGAAATACCATAGGTGAATGGACAGAGAAGGTCTCTTGAACATTAACATGGGAAACTCTCTGCTGTGAGGCCGGGCTGAGAGAGTTGATGTTGTTCAGCCTGGAGAAGACTCCACGGAGAACTGATTGCGTCCTTTCAGTACTTAAAGTGATACTAGAAGCAAGATGGCATGGCTCTGCTGGCATGCCTGGATCTCTCCTGGCACTCTGAGGTCATGGTGGAAGTGGAGGGCATGTGACAGAAGAAGGCAGCTGCAGGTATAAGTATGGTAGGAGCAGGCCAGGGAAGCAAGAGCCTGGTCTGTTGGAAGGATGCTGGGGTAGCATCTTCATCCACACCCATATAATTTTGGTCCCTGCTACATGCAGCACCTACCCTGAAACCAAATACCCCCTTACTCCTCTGAGCTTCTTCTGGGTGTTGCACAACACTTCTTGCAAAAGAGAGAGGGGGATGGGGTGCTCTTCCATCTGCCCCAGGCTTAGCTGGGCCTTCCCCACTAGCAACTTGCCTACTGTGAAGACAAGCAGCTCCCAGAATGGGCGGTGGTAGTATGAATTGCCAATTTTCCATGAAGCCAACAGTTTTGAGTTCCAGTTCAGGTTTACCAACTGGAGATGTGGGTTTACCATGGAGGGATCACAAGGCTGGATGAGTTGAAATGCTAGATGTGCATACATCTCCTCCAGCCCAGCAGCCAGCTCTTCAGAGGAGATCCTTTTGTTCCCAAAGCGACTCAAAGTGTCAGTCCAGGACTATCTGGATCTCTCCACCAGGCCTTCAACTCTTTAGGAAATTATTAAAATGAGTAAGAATAAACTGAAGTTTGGGAGGCAAGGAAAAAAAGTTAATTTAAACTTTGACAGGGATGGGAGAAGACAATATTATTTACTCCTGACACGGACTAATACATTTAAGAGTGAAGCAGGACAATACAGTTGGTGTAAAAATCAGCTGATTGGCACTGGAAGCTGGTTCCATAGTGAGATTCATTACTTGAGTATTTCTAATATAAAAATATTTAATGAGACATGTAATTTTGGACTTTACAGTATCACAAAGAGAGGAAACCAGACTAAGGATGTAAGAGAGAAATAAACCAGCAGCTCAAATAATGCTGTAAATGAGAGTTTTGCACAAGCTGAGGGACAGAAGCACCCTGGTACCCTCACAGCACCCACCATCAGTGGGTTCTATGGACGTAGAACCAAGAGCAGCTTCACTCTAGGTGCCATCTGAACTGTTTCCACCAGTGAAGTGGGATAAAAAAATACCCTGCTGCAATTAAAGAACTGGGTGATCCAGCTGCAGGGAGCTTCCCTTTGATAAACCCAAAACCTCCCCAAACAATACAGCAGGACTGAGCTCCCGTGGCTCTTTGAAGTGGTTACACAGCTCGTTTCATTTGCACTTGCTAAATGAAGCCGATGAAAGGGCTGGATGAGGCTGGGGAGCCCTGGCTGACACTCAGAATGGGGTTTGGCCGTGCAAGGACTTGCAGCCACCCCAGCTACTGGCCCTCCTTTCATCCCACTCCGTCTCCTGTGGTGCTGGAAGTTTGGGCACAGGAGCAACCAAGACCAGGAACAGGAAATTTAATCATCAGATCCCGATTAAATCCAGGAAAAAACAAGGGGGCGGGTTGAAAGAGCAGTGGCTTGAGTAGCCTGGGACCTTCTGTGCACAGGACCTGACTGTCCACTTATTTGGGGAGGTTGGTCAACAGCTGGCTGAAGATGTCAGTGCGTGCCCAGGTGTCTAAGAAGACCACCAGCATCCTGGCTTGGATCAGCACTAGTGTGGCAGCAGGACTAGGGCAAGAATTGTTCCCCTGTACTCAGCACTGGTGAAGCTGCGCCTCGAGTGCTGGGTTCAGTTTTGGGCCCTTCACTCCAAGAAGGATATTGAGGGGCTGGTGTATGGTCCAGAGTAGGGTAACAAAGCTGGTGAAGAGAACAAGTCTTATGAGGAGAGGCTGAGGGACCAGAGGTTGTTCTGCCTGGAGAAAAGGAGGGTCCGGGGAGGCCTTCTCACTATTGACAACTCCCTGAAAGGAGGATGGAGTAAGGTGGGGGTCAGTCTTTTTTCCTAAATAACAAGAAATAAGACATGAGGAAATGGCCTCATGTTGCACCACGGGAGGTTTAGGTTGGACAGGAGGAAAGCTGCCGTCCCTGCAAGTGTTGTAAAGGCCTGACCCAGGCTGCCCAGGGCAGTGGTGGTGTCCCCATCCCTAGAGGGGTTTCAAATCCATGTAGATGAGGGACATGGCTTAATGGTGACCTGGCATTGCTGAGTTAATGGCTGGACTTGATGCTCTTAAAGTTCTTGTTTGCCCAAAACAATTCTATGATTCTATTTTTCTTATTCAGCACGTGTTCCAACACATTATGTTCTCTGCGGCCACCTTCTTCAGCTGCATATTCTCTCTATCCTTGCTCTGTTGTGTTCCTGGTTCCTCATTTCCTACCCCCACACCCCTGTCGGGCAGCGTGGTCCCAGCCAATGGCAGGCACAATTATTCGGTGGGATTTTAACGAACACAAAATGTTTTTTTTCTTTCATTTGGCTGTCTTGGGTTGGGATCATTACAAGCTCTAAAGACACCTGCACCCCCCCATGCACACGTGTCTTGCACGACTACCCCTTGCATGCCCGTTTTGCAGCAGCACTGCCTCTTGCACAAGGAACTCCCACCCCCGGTGCACACTTGTTTTTGCACGAGCACTGTTCCTTGCACAAGGGCCCTCTCCCCCATGCATGCTTGTTTTGTACGAGTGCTGCCCTGTGCATGTTTGTTTTGCACAAGCGCTGTCCCTTACAAAAGGACCCTCCCACCCCCTGTGTACTGCTTTGCACAAGCGCTGCCCCCATGCACTGTTTTGCACGGGCGCTGCCCCTTTCACACGGACCCTCCCACGCCCCTCCGCCCCCTCGCTCCCCCCCTCCCCGCACGGACGTTCTGGGCTCCCGCGGGCGGTCCCGCCCCCTGACGTCAGCGCGGGCGCGGGGCGGGCGGCGCGCGCGGCCCGTGCCCGGCGGGGAGGCGCGAGCCGGGAGGGGAGCGGAGCCAGGTTGGGTCTCGGTGCCGGTTCCCGGTGCTGGTGAGCGGTGAGGGGGGCTGCGGGGTGCCGGGAGGTGAAGGAGCGGGTCCGGCTGTTGGGAGCGGCTCCTCCGCTGGCCGCGGGTCTACCGGGGGCTCCCGGTGCCGCCCCGCCGGCTGGGAAAAGTTTGTGGCGGTGGCGCCGGGCGGACGAGCGGCGGGAGTCGTGTCCCGGCTTCTCCCGAACCCCTCTCCGCGAACCCCGACTCAGCTCGGCTCGGTGGGGAGGCGGCGGCCGGGCTCGGAGCTCCGCGGCTACGGCCGGGCGGCGGGAGGGTGGGGGTGCTGTGGGTCTGGAAGGGGGGCGAGCGGCGTACGGGGGGTGGGTGCGTGTGCAACAGCCCGCGTGTGTGTCCGCAACACCCCATGGATGTGTGTGCGAGTGTGTGTGTGTCGGCGTGCAGTACCCTGCGAGTGGGTGTACGAGTCAAACATCCTCTTGTGTGTCTCCCAACACCCTACGGGATTGTGTGCGAGTGTGCGTCTGTGTGGCGTGCTACACCCTGCGGGTATGTGTGTGAGTGTGTGTGCAACAGCAGGCGTGAGTGTGTGCAAAGCCCTGCAGGCATGTGTGTGAGTGTGTGTGCAGCACCCTGCTGGGATGTTTGTGAGTGTGCAGGTGTGTGTGTGTGTAAGCCTGTGCAGGTGTGTGCACAAGAGAGTGTGCATATGCAGCGCCTTGCGTGTGCATGCAGATCTGTGTGTGTATGTACTGGCGTTGAAGTGTGTTTGTGTGCAGCGTTGTGGGGGTGTGCAAGTGTGTGTACTCTGTGCATCTGCACCACTGAGTGTGCACGTGCAATGCTGTGAGGGTGTGTGCTTGTGCATCGTCATGCAGATGTATGTGTCGTGTGGTGCTGTGCAGGTAAGTGTGCAGCCTGTGTAAGTGTGCAACACTGTGCAAGGATTTGCAGTCCCCGTGCAGCAGCCTGTGTGTGTGCAGTGTGCACTGTGTAAAGATTGCTCTGTGTGTCCTATGGTGTCTGAGATGCTGTGCACGCGTGTGTGTAATCGTGTACTGCCAGGGGCAGCCTGGTTCATGCAGGGTGGGAGCCAACCCAGCAACGCACGCTCTGGGTGATCTCACCCCGTGCCAGAAAGTTTTGCTCACTCTATGAGCTTCGTGCGCTTTTGGGGCGCTCTGCCTGTGTGTTAGCCACCCTGCCAGCGTGCCGGGCCCCAGCAGTCTGCCTGTTGCCCTCAGAGGTCCTGTTGGTGCTGGTGGGAGGGGACGGGGACTCTGGGGGACGGGTCCCAGGGTTGGTGCCCCTGCTGTCTGTGGGTAACCCTAGACAGGCAGACGCCAGGGGCTTCGTGCATGGCGAGGCGACTGGCTGTACTCCGGGGACAGCTCGCGAGTGTTTCCTGATGGGTTTGGCCCGTAAATTTGCTGTGATGTCTTCCAGCGGAGGCTGAGCTGATTTTTCATCCCTTCCTTATGTCATCAGCCACGTGTGGGTTGTTCCCAGAGAGTTCAGGGCTGGTTCTTTTAAACAGTGTTACACTGATTGTGCTTGCCATTGATTTTTCCAGAGGTTACACCCAGGCAGGGCTCACTGGTATCATGGGGTCTCTGACCTTTCTGTTCCAGGGTGGCTGCCCAGGGAGGGATTGTTTTACAAGAAAGAGCTGCTCTTCAACACTTGGTTGCTTGTAGAGGTGCTCGTGGTGTCTCAGTGTGTTCAATGTCTCGTGTATGTGGTTTGTTACAGGACAGAGTGAATTGATGCCAAGTTGTTCCCTCGCGCTTAGGTACCAGGGTACCCATGTGGATGTTTTGAGGGATTATTTTTCAGTGATTCTTGGCTATAAAGCTGTTTGGGAGTAAACAGGAGGGCAGCTCATTGGTGCTTACACTTGGAACACCTTTGGTACAATAAGGGATGTGGTTTTGTGCCTGTGCTCTGGATAAGCTATGTTGTGTGGAAGCCTGTGACGGACCCGCTCTGTCAGAAGGACTTGTCTGTTATTTCCCAGTGACAAGCTAAAGCAATGGGGTGTTTGAATTTGCTTAATAAACAACAACAAAAAAAGCCCCCATGATCCTAAGAATAATGTCCTCTTGTGGGGTCTTGTGTCTTGAGTATTTGCTGCTCCCATGCAGCAGCCTTGGTACCAGAACTTGCACAGCTGCCCTCATGCAGCATCTCTAGAAGCACCTTTCCTTTTCCTCCCCTTCCTTCTTCCTCCCCTAGTTAGACATTCACCCAGTCTCACTGTGCTCTTCCCACACCAGTTTTTAATGGCAAGATGATGCAGTTGCCCACAATGCTCTCCCTGTGCCACAGAGCCAGGGCCTCCACTGGGCGTGCATCCTCTCTGGGTGGAGTTATTCTTCTGGCAAAGCCACCAGCTTTCCATATACCTTGATTTTCAAAATGGCTCCAGTTGTGCCATGGAAGGGATCGTGCTTTTCCAAAATAGCAGTGTCGTTACTTATAATCAAATAAAAGGCTGAGTGGCGCGGGGCTGTGTAGAGTGATTGCAGTCCTTGCTTGACTCTGTGCTGCTTGACGTCCTAATTATGTTTTCATTTTAATGAGAGGGAAACTGTTTGTGAAGGAAAATATTTATTTTAGCCTGTTGGGGTTGTTCAGAAGAGCTCATATCTATGTTAAGGAGGTGGTTTAGACGCTGCATTTTAAATACGGCAAGGAGCTTCTCGTCACAGAAGCCTGTCTGTGCAAAGGGAGATGGCAGCTGTAGAGGTCAGGACGTGACGGGGAATTTGCATCCTTCTTACTCCTCTTGTTTTCAAAAGGTCTGAAAGTTGCGTCGCCTTCTGGTTTTGGTGGGTGGATTTCTGATGGCAACTGAAAACAGAAATGAATGCAAAGAACCTCACTTCAGAGCTGCTCAACCTTTGGTTTGGCACCTGCCTTTCTCTCCTTCCCAAAATACAGTCAGAAAACACCTGAGCTTTACAGACTTCCCTGGGGGCTCCCCTGGCTGTGCTGAGGAGGTGGAGTAGCTTTCCAGCAGGTCAGAGGTTTGCTTTCCCTGCAAAGGGTGTGCTTCAGGTCTGACAGGGCTGGCTGTGGAGCTGCTTGACCAAGGGTCCTCACTGGGTGTTCAGGCACTCGGCAGCATCACAGAGGGGTGGCCACAGCAGTGTGTGGCTTCCCCAAGCAGAAGGCTGGGTATCTCTTGCATGCTGGTTGTGGATGGCAACTCTTAAAGTTTTGTTTAGATTAGATCTAAGGAAGAAATTTTTTATGCTGGCCCAGGCTGCCCAGAGAGGTGGTTGATGCCCCATCCCTGGAAATATTCCAGGTGAGCATTTATGATTCTCTGATTGTATGATTTGTACCCAAATGTTGGTTTCCCTTGTGACCAGCAATGAGGCAGGTTTGAATGAGGAGATTCAACATTAACTGGAATATATACTTTGCAATATATACAGTGGAATGTTCTCTGATGCTTTACCCTTGCAGGGAGTTTGATTTGGTTTGCTCTTTGAAGTTGCTTATCTGGACCTCCTGGAGTTGATGGTACAGGGTCATATGTTTCATAGGTGGCTTTGGTGGTGTCATGCCAAGTAGACAGCTTGCTCCTTACATTGTGGCAATACCCCAGACCTGGTGACAGGCTGGTTGGTTCATTGCAGTGAATTTTATGTAAGTTTGCAAGGGACACTCTTGAGGTGAAGGAGGCTGAGTTCCCAACTTTCAACACTTTCACAGTTCAGCTGGACAGGGTATGTGGACAGACTGTCTAGACCGTGCTTTTGCCAAGAAAAGTTGGACCAGATGGTACTGGATAAGGAGCCCTTATTGCAGCCTTCCAGTTTCTGAAGGGGGCCTACAAGAAAGCCGGGATAATGGTTTCAAACTGGAAGAGGGGAGATTTGGTTTAGAAATGAGGAAGAAGTTCTTCACTGTGAGGGTGGTGAGACACTGGCACAGGTTGCCCAGAGAAATTGTGGATGCTTCATCCCTGGATGTGTTCAAAACCAGATTGGATGTGACTTTGAGCAACCTGGTCTAGTGAGAGGAGTCCCTCCCCATGTCAGGAGGGTTGAAAGTAGATTATATTTAAGGTCCCTTCCAAGCAAATCATTCTGTGATTCTGATTCTTGAGGTCCCTTCCAACCTGGTAGTCTATGATTCTCTGATGGCTGCAGCAAGGTGTTTATTAAGAGGAATGTGTGGCCGTAAAGCTGAGTGCTGCGTGGGGTGCCTGCCCTCTGGATGGTGTATCACAGGTATCTCAGCTTTCAGCACTAGCTCATCCAGGCTTCTCTCGAAAATTTGCAGGATGAGATTTCATCTTAAATACAGAACAAGTCCCTCAGTGTTCCATGCAGGATGAGACCAAGTGGTGTCCCTGTGCAAGCAGAGGAAGCTTTGCTTTTGCTGCCAGAGCTTCATCCGTTTGCTTCTTACAAGCATGGTGCTAGCAATTCTGGCACTGACTGGGGCTGGTGCTAGGGCACAGGGCTGGCATTGTTAGGGGACATCAAAAGCTCTGTGCCAGCCTGGGCTGGGGCAGGGCTGGGAGCACATGGACCTCTCAGTGCTGGCATGGGGCAAAAAAACTCCTGTGACTTGGAAGCAAACCCTGGCAGGGCAGTGAAAACCTGGGGCATTCTGGGGAGCAATGGGAGGGCTGCTCCTCATAGATGTGAGGTCCCCTGTCACTCCTTGAAGGACCAGAAGGGTTGGTGGGGATGCAAGGGCAGTCTTGCTCCTTAATGATGAAGTTGCAGGCTTTATTAAATTCCAAAGAGCTATCTGCAGCCTGAGCTCACTTTGTGGCTGTAAATAATGTTTGTTTTGAAGGGAGAAAGCACTTGCAAGACCTGAAACTTGGGTTGATGGGAACAGGTCCTCTAGTGGGCATGTGCATGTCCTGACAAGCCCCTTTCCTTCCAGCGTGGAGCCTGGGCTTTCTAAATGAGGCAGAGACTTGCTTCCAGCAGGTCAGATGGTTGCAGGTGGTTTTCACTGAGTGTTCAAGTGATGTCCCAGTTCTCCCTTAGCTTCTTGGAGTCATATGGTTTCAGTGTATTTCTGCTCCCTTGGGCTTGTAGAGAGAAGTGTGGAAGTATGGTGAGGGGAGACACTTGGTGGCTCATGGAGACAGAAAAATGAAGGAGCACATGCAATTCCTTTGTTGCTTGGGGCAGTTTGCAGCCACAGTCCCCTTCTTGTGTGGATGGTGTTTTCAGGGTAGAGTCAGTTTTTGGTAGGTTAAATACCTGACTGTAAAACTTCCAACTTTCATCTTGTCCTTGGATTTATGTTTTTTATCGCTATTAGAAAGGTTGATGTTTTAGGTGGGTTGTATGTTACTTGAAGAAGTCATCGGCACCCCACAAGCAATATCCACTGTCTTTAATCCCATTTTTTTGGTGGAAATTTAGTGTGTTTATAGCTAGTCTGCCCCTACAAACCCCTTGGTCAATTCCACCATCCCCCACACAAAATATTTCTATTTTTAACCTGCTGGTTTCACTTGGATTTGCACAAGGGTTTATTTTTGGTGCAGAGGGGTAGTCATTGTCAGCAGTCAACT
>VYZU01064774.1:0-11878 GCA_013401355.1 Ceyx cyanopectus | reverse complement strand
CATGGACTTGTGCACCTTCAAGTGGACCTCTGCTGCAAGTCAGGAAAAATGTTACTGCCCTGAGCTTGTCATCCCTTAAACAACTACAAATGTTAGTATTTACATAAGTGATATCTAAGTGTTGTGTTTTTGGGGTTTTTTTTTGTCTGAAATTTCTACACTTAAGTAAATATGTTCATTTAGCAGATCAGGACTTAAAATTAGATTTCTAGATTTTTGTTCTACAACCTAAAACACTGTATATCAGAGTTGGATCCCCTCTTATTGACAACAGGTCTGGCAGATCTCAGTGAAGTGTGAGTCCTGAGAGTTAAGCCTGCTGCCTTGCAGCAGCAGATGTATCAGGCCCCTCTCCAGATGTAGATACAGCTAGGGAAATAAGGGGAGTTTGCAATAAGAAGAGGATAGTCATGTGGGGACGAGTGATGTGAGGCCAACAGGTTTTGAGTGATTGCCGGAAGAATGCTGACAAGCAATAGCTTGTCTACTGTAAGGGTCACTATTAAGTTACTGGGTAGGAGCTAATTCTTGAGGTGATTGACCCTGAAGATAGAGAAGACCAATAGGACAAGAATCCTGCAGAAAAACTGAAATCTAATTCAGAGCTTTCTGTGCATTCTGTTTGGCTTTTGAGCTTTGCTGAAAGACTCAAAGAAGGAGCCCAGCCCTGAGAAAAATGAGATGTGGAAAAGGCTCTGTAGAGACAAGGAAAATGTGACAGAGCATTTGAATGGGAGACAGCAAGTTCATGATATATTTGAAAAAGGGCATAGACTTCAGAGGAACCAAGAAAAAAGACTGCATGCATCTTTATCAGTATTTTCTGGGATAAAGGTGCTGAGGATATCACCAGGATGGTGTACATGGATCATATGATCAACACAGTGGGTGAAACTGGTAACTCTGAGAGTAACTCTTTCCTATCAATAAAGGTATATTTTAGATTTGAGTTGTGTAGGCACAGACATTCCTTTGGATGTGGGAAAGCTTTTGGAGCTGTAGGACCATGAGTGACTTTTATGAATAATATTGTCTCTGGTATGAATATGGTCACAGTAGTGGTTAGTTATTCCTATACTTGTATTTGAACATAAAAGCAGTGGGTTAACACATGAAATGTACTTGTTAGATTAAACCTTGACTCAAGTCTGATATCTTTTTCAAATATGCTTACAGAAATAATAACTCAGGGACTCAGTTTCTATTTTGTTTTTCCACTGAACAAAGAAAACAAAAGTACATCTGTTGCTAGTCTTTCTCATTTCTTTGCCATCTCAAATTAAGATGCATTGCTTATGCTTGTCCCTTGAACAGTAACATTGCTCAAATGTATAAACTGGGATCTCCTTCTGACAAGTTTCAATTTTGACATAAACCATGCTGGCTTTTACCTAGCAAGTTCATAGATGCAAAGACTCCAGTGTCAGACTCTCTGTGCTGCATCATAAAAACAGGAAGCTGAATTTCACACACGTAGTAAAGGAAGGTGTGGCATTTGCAGCAAGCCTGGAAATTCAAGCGCCATTTAAAAACTTTCTAACGGTGCATGTAACAAGCATAATATGTTCCTTTCAAGGAAGGGAAGTCTGTATCCAACTGGCATGTCAGGAATGATCCTTGGGGTCCATGCTTGAAGGTAGCAAGGGAGAGAGGAGGTGGATAGGAAAAAAGAACCTAGTAAATTCACAAATGGGAAAGAGCACAGCGCCCTGCTGCTTCCTCATAAGAGAGTCTGAATGGGTTGTTTTCACAGAGGTTTCAGCAGAATTCAGGAACCAGATTATGTATGTATGGTTCTAAAACCCAGACTATGCCTAACATTTGGCATGTTTTTAGTATGGGCAAGTATATGAACAGAAAAGTGAATTAATGTGGTTCTGAATTTCTACTCCTGAGGATAGAATTAATCCCCGTTTGTTAAGATATACTTCTGCATGCTACAAATACATGGAAACAAAATTATTCAGTAAATCCTGTGTCTTCATTCATAGCTTTCAAGGCTACCACCTTGCCACAGCATATATATCAAACATCAAAACATCTGGGCAGCAGCAGAGCTGGGTTCAAGAAAAAGTACAGAAGGGAAACCTATAGTATAATTGACACTTGTAAAGAAGGGGTAATGTGGTAGCTTTCTGGTCTTGATAGAAGACATGTCTCTCTGACCTTCTTTCAATCTCAAATGTCTTGTATGCACAATGTGATGCTTTATCTATTAATTATTTGTAAGCATAAAAGCTTTGATACAAAGGTATACATAACTGTAATTATTAACAGGGGCAGTTCCTCCAAAATTACAGGGGCAGTGTTGAATTCACCCACTTACTGCTGACCTGGGATGCAAGCAAACAAGTTTATATCTTCTGCTCACATTTGACCTACTGTGTACAAATACACACCAAATAAAATACATTTAAATTGTATTCGGTTCTTGCAAAAATAGCAACATTTATTCTGGACTTGATTTGATATCAGGAAATATAGTATTTTTTTTGCAATACCTCAATATTATGTAACTGTCACACAATACAGTGCATACACACACACAAAAGCAAATACCAAGTTCACTGAACTCTACAAAATGACAGTCAGGAAATCCAGGGAGTCATCACCATGGTGGATTAGGATAGGGCTGCACAGCAGGGACTTACTTTTGAAGTAAGGAGCACCTTTAAACCTGAAACTAGAATGGATGCTCTCCTTTCTGTTCAGCAGAACAGGACAAAGAAATCACTAAGTAGGAAGTTCTAAGACTGAAAGGTTATAAAAAGCAAAACCCTTAACTGTCTTATAGAAGTGGTAACAGCTTATACACCTTGCTTTGAGTTTGGAGAACAACATACAGTTTGCTTTCCACAAAACAGAGAAGATGGTGCTTTATTAATGTGAATTGGGCTGCTTTTGTTTCATCCTGGCTTTTCCATTTGCTTTATTCTTTTTCAAAAGCTTAGTGCAAGAATTGAGAGAGAAGGACAGCACTGATGTAATTGTAAAACATACATTTCAGAAAACAATAAAAACAAATATATTTTGAAAAGTGGGGAAATACTTGATAGCCTATATATTTATATTTAAAAGCTGTTCAGAAAGGAATTACTTTTTGTTCACTTTATGTTGTTCTTATCCCAAGATAAAAGTCTTCCTGGATTCCAGGAAGTAATAAACCTATCAATCAGCAACCAAGCGATAGAAACACCTCAAATTGACAATAGGAAGTAAAAGATAAGAACCCTCTCTTGAAACTGTCAACTGTAGAAAGGTGAGACTGGTATTACAAAAAGTCCATTGTTTCTCCCTCTTTTTTTTTTGTTTTGTTTTGGTTTTTTTTGTTTCTTTGGGGTTTTTTGGGGGGTTTTTTTGTTTTGTTTTGTTTTCCTTTTTTTAAAAACTAAAGCAGGCCACAGTGTCCTCTTCAGCCATGGATTTCTGAGTGCTGATTTTGTGTAATGTCTTTACAATCCTTGAATTAAGTTTTGATGGGTCCATTAAAAAAAAAATAAAATTATCCCCACAGTTTGACTGAATTTTAATCCATGAACTAAAACCAAATTGATCTTTCAGCAAAAGTATCTTAAAGTGGATACAGTGCAGTTCTTTCATTGACACCACATTAGCTTTTGGAGCTAATCCAGACTCACTAGAGGTTTACATGCAAACCTGACTCACTATGGGTCTTCCATTCATATCTGATCTGCTTCCAGATCTGATGTCAATGGTAGCACTGTATATTCTGTGCTGCTGCTGCTATCCAGCTTGGCCTCCCTCCAGAAACTTAATGTTTTTCTTCAGTTGCATCCGTGCCTCTGAGCAAAAAGAAAATGACATCCGTATGTTCTAAGATTAAAGCTGAATCAACATTTCATGTGAAAAAAATGTGTATTTTTGTGGGCCTACAGTAATATGGTGAAAGGGTAAATTTCTTTAAATAGCAGGTTTGTTCTCAAAGCTGCCGAGGCCATTTTGTATGGTACATATTCTTGAAAAAGATCGGAAAGATGCATGTAGATTGCCATTGTTCAATTTTGAACCATATGATTGACTGTACTTTTAAAACCAAATGAAGGAATTTGGAGATAAGTACGTCCATAAATTTCGATCTAAGGCTTGTCAAAAAGCAGTTAACTCAGAAGACCAATGCAGAGAATTAGGAGCCTATTGCTGCATGTGAACAGAGTTCAGAGGTGTTTGCTGAGGAGAAAGTTCTATTATTGCAGTTGCATAGTGAAACAAAAACAGATTCCAAACAATAGAAGTCACTTACAAAGTGACAGCAGGGTGGCATTTTAAAACTATTGGAGAATTCTCAACCTTTTTTCACAAACTTTAGAATGAGCTATACCACTCAAAGGGGTTTTATTTTACCTAAACTGGCTGTTCCTGGGCACCTCTGCCACAGAGTATATAAGAAAAATGCTACAGCATTCAGAGGACTGCGGTAGGGAACTAGTGCTCCCTCCACCATGTAAAATCACCACAGTCAGAGGGAAAGCAATTATAAATGCATTGTGGAGAAAGCATTTTAACTTATAACCTAGTAGGATCACATCCTGTACTCCAGCCTAAGCAGGACCTTACTGGAGACATGGTGATGCGTAAAAAAACAACCTTGGGAATCAGCACTCAGTTCTTTTTGTCCTAAGTGTCTTATATATCAATATTATTCTTTTAAAAGCATGCCCTCCAAATATGTTTTGTAATAAGTTGTGAAGGAGCTGAAAGGCCAAGAAGGACTGTGTACGGCTGCTCCAAGAGGTTGCTCTGGTTTTGTTTTGTTTTGTTTTGTTTCTTTCTTGGATTTGTTTGTTGTTTGTGGTTTGGGTTGTTTGTTTGGGGTTTTTTTTTGGTTGTGGGTTTCTTGTGTGTGTGTGTTTTGGGGTTTTTTTTCAATGAAAGTGACATGTCTGGTCCTTATCAGATTTCTTAATGAAAACCAATTTCTGAAGCTGTTTCCATATATTAGCAGATAAAGTGAGCTCAATTCTTGTATCTCCACAAGATCAAGATTACTTCAGTTCCTGTTTGCTGTTTTAACAGGCAGGTCTAAGCACCAGCTGGTTAGATAAACATGACCCTGATTTTAGCTATGCAAGAAAATGCAGGAAAATGGCAGCTGCCACCACTGCTACAATCAATTAATCATAGAATGTCTTGATTTGAAAGGGATTTTAAAGATCATCTAGTTACAACCATGCTGTCATGCAACATAACATGTCATGACAGGGACACCTCCCACTAATCCAGGTTGCTCAAGAGACTTAAACCAGGTCTTAAACACTTTTGGGGATCAAATACCCACAACTTCTCTGAGTAATCCATTCAGTGTCTCATCACCCTTGTAGTAAAAAACTTATAATATCTAAACCTACCCTGTTCTAGTTTAAAACCATTACCTCTTGTCCTATCACAACAAGCCCTTATAAAAAAGTCTTTCCTGTTGGCCCCCTTGGGTACTGGAGGCCACTATAAGGTCTCCCTGGAGCCTTCTCCAGGCTGAGCAGAACCAATTCCCTCAGCCTGTCCTCGTAGGAGAGGTGCTCCAGCTCATGCTTTGACAATGTGTCTCTGCCTTCTCATCTGTCTAGAAGCATGTTCAAGTGCACTCTGCAGATATTTTACATAGTTTTCTAGAGCATTTTCTTATACTGCTGTGAAGAAAACCCACACATGAGATATCTTTATTTTATTAAATCTAAACATAAAAAGAAAATTTCACAAATCTGTTGGTCTGGCTGTTTCCCAGTCATTTGTCATCTGAATTGCATTACCACAATATTCGACATTAAATTAAAGACAGTAGGAACAAGTATATTTGACATCTGTGCAAAATTTAAAACTAAGGAACTTCCAGTGGTTTCTTTAATCCCAGCCAAATTATGGCTTTTACCACACTCTTCCTTCTATAATGCCAGTTTTGTTTTTGTTTTGTTTTGTTTTGTTTTCCCCTGTCTCTCAAATACATTCACAAGATCATGCAGCTGCAAGGCGTCCTGTGCTGTTCCTGTGTGGGCCGGCCATGCCAGAAGTCACATGGGGGAGAGGGTGCCAAGTCACCTCTGAGGCATTGTTGCCCTGGCTTCCTTGCTTTTTGGCATCTCCAGGAATGTGTAGTGCTTGGAAGAGGTAATCTATGGTGTGCCAGGCATAGCTTTCATACCTTTTTTGCCCAACATAGAGAAGAAATCAGTTAGTTAACTTTCCTGCTTAGGAGGAATATGCAGCACTAGAACATGGTATCCAGGGAAATGGTGAAACCTTTGTCCTTGGAGGTTTTCAGGCTTTGTCTTGGTACATTCATGGCTTACCTGAGCTAAGTGCTACAGGCAGAGGTTTGGACCAGATCACCTCCAAGGTCCTCTTCCAGCAAACATTTTTAATAGTCACTGCTCTGTCACTGGGGATATGGGCATGAGCCAGTGCTAGTGGTGGAGCATAGGTTGTTTACGTGTAACTATAACTCGTGACAATCTAGCCACAGTGAGATGGAGGAGTTTTGATTTTTTTCTCCTCTTATAAGGCTGAAAGATATTAATGGCTCCTAGTAAACATGTCTACCAAGCAGTCAAAGCTGTGGTTAAAGTGCAGAAGAAACCTTTCATTCAGGCTAACTAAATGCCCTGATGAGCAGTGGTAGTGGAGAAAGCCACAGCTCAAGGCAAAGCCTGCTGTGGTCAGACCAATTAGAGTCTAAATCACATGCATGCACTTATTTGGAGGGGAGAGAGAGAAACAACACAACTACTCAGCTAAAGCTGTCATGCTCCTGCCCTAGGAGAGGGAGAGACAAAGGTTGCCCACCTTGGTGCTGCAGGTTGTCCTGAACTCCTGCTCTCCAGTGACCAACACCATCCCCAGGGCTTTTCTCCACAGTGTGTCTGTGCCACAGGCTGACCCACATGGGAGCAAACCAGGATGCTTTGTGATTCCCTGCATCCTCTGTTTTTCCTCTGTGTTTGTTCAGCTGTGAGTATATTTAGAAACACATTGGTGGTAGATGGCTCACTCTGACATTGCAGAAGGAAGAGTGTGGTAAAAGCACTGTTTTCCACATTATCTGATTGATACCATTCTTCTTTCCTCTTAATAGAAACAATCCTCTATGGCTTTGAAATTGCCTTAACCACATAGGCTGGAAAAAAAAAAAAAGGAAAAATGTTCCATTTTGGCTTGATATATCTAAACACAAATAGTATTTCCTGTAGAGTTGAACGGCAAAGGTAAATATAATGCTGTGTATTGCCTCAGAAGAAACATCATTCCTTTACCTTTAATATTTCCATCAAGAGCTATTTTGGTGTGGAAAAGCTCAGATTTTGCCTATTCTTTTCCCAAAGGGGAGAGGCGTAAAATAACCTGAGAAAATATTGTAGCTTTCTATCAGAATTTAAAAAGTGTTTTGCATAGGAAAATTTCTGAATGCTAGCAGAAATGAACTTTTCGTTTTCAGATCTAAATATCATTTCAATATACTTAATTTTTTTCTTATATTTAGAGACTCATGAGCTACAGAAATGAAAGCTGGGAGAATGCTTTCCTGGTTTTAAAATTTGAAGCTGTGGTCTGCTATGTGAGCTTAGAAAAGATGGCTTAAAAAGACTGAATGTTGCAATGACAACAAGGGGGTATTATATCTTAATCTTTTTACAGAGTACCAGTGGTCCCTTTGATGTATCCTTCTGTTGCCCGTCTGAGTTCAATGTTATTAAGATTGTAGAATCTGTTAAGTGGTGTAAAGGAGAGAAAGTAGGATCTTCTCATGCTTTTGGGCATAGTTCTGTTTCCTGTGTGTTCGTTATCCCTCAGATAACCTGCTTTTCAGATTTCAAGGTAGGGTGGTTGGATATGGGTCCCTGGAACAGGGACCCAATAGGCACTTGTGACCAAGCAGGTCATGAGGACCATGGCACATGGTGGCTGAAGTACCAGCCTTCATTCTTCCCCACTTACCCAGCTCATACATTTGGAAATGAAATTAGGAAGAGATACTGGTGCTCTGGCAACTACCACATTGACAGAATGGTGTTCATTTTACCTTAGTTGCCAGGCAGAATGTATCCATCGATCCTCCTGCTTTTAGTCTGGGAAGGAAGTCATGAGACCTCCCCTCTCCTTGGCTTCAAGCAAAAAGTGGAAATTAAACTGTGTATAAGACTCCACCACATCTGTTATTGTTTGTTAGATGCTGGCAACTTGCTTATGCACTGCAAGGCAGAAATGTGAATTACAACCATCCTCTGTAACACCTTAATTTTATGATCTAAACCTCAGAGTACCTTTAGAGGCCAAGTGAGTTTTAATTAAGTGTGTGGGGAATCTCTTCTAAGTCTGTTTGTATTGTTCTCTCTGAGGAATCAGAGAGGAGAAAATGATATGTGATGTTTTATTTAAATTTCCTTTTATTTTTCATTTACATGGTATTATGATTTTTTAACAGCTACAAACAATGAGATTCAAATGCAAAGTCCAACTGTTTTTAGCATCAACCAGGTATCTGGTATCTTCTTGGCAATCTAGGATCCAGAAATCAATGAATAAATTGCCATCATCCAGTGAATAAAACAGTCATCTGAATAAGAACAGCACAGATTTGCCCTTTCACTTCACTAACATGCACTGTAGGCACAATACCTTAGACATGATGCAATTTCATGTTTTGCAATATGTGCTTTTTTGTGAAACAACATATGTCTTCAGTTGTGATTGTTTGAAGGTAACTGCTATAAACTTGATGGCTATTATTATGTCTGTTGCAGTTGATTAGTCATTCTAGAAGCCATTTTTTCCCTGCTAGTGGAAAAGATGACTTTAATATAAATTAGCTCAATAATAATATTTATTAAAAAAAAGTCAACAATCTGTTCCTCCTAGCATGCATCTTATACGGTATTAAGAGTGAAAGCACATATTATCATGTTAATAAAAATACTGAAATAAAAAGATTTATAAAAGAATAACAGTAAAAAATCTTCTCCATCAGGTGTCCTAACTACTTAAGTGTGTAATTATAGAAATGACACAATGTTTATGCAANCCCACATGGGAGCAAACCAGGATGCTTTGTGATTCCCTGCATCCTCTGTTTTTCCTCTGTGTTTGTTCAGCTGTGAGTATATTTAGAAACACATTGGTGGTAGATGGCTCACTCTGACATTGCAGAAGGAAGAGTGTGGTAAAAGCACTGTTTTCCACATTATCTGATTGATACCATTCTTCTTTCCTCTTAATAGAAACAATCCTCTATGGCTTTGAAATTGCCTTAACCACATAGGCTGGAAAAAAAAAAAAAGGAAAAATGTTCCATTTTGGCTTGATATATCTAAACACAAATAGTATTTCCTGTAGAGTTGAACGGCAAAGGTAAATATAATGCTGTGTATTGCCTCAGAAGAAACATCATTCCTTTACCTTTAATATTTCCATCAAGAGCTATTTTGGTGTGGAAAAGCTCAGATTTTGCCTATTCTTTTCCCAAAGGGGAGAGGCGTAAAATAACCTGAGAAAATATTGTAGCTTTCTATCAGAATTTAAAAAGTGTTTTGCATAGGAAAATTTCTGAATGCTAGCAGAAATGAACTTTTCGTTTTCAGATCTAAATATCATTTCAATATACTTAATTTTTTTCTTATATTTAGAGACTCATGAGCTACAGAAATGAAAGCTGGGAGAATGCTTTCCTGGTTTTAAAATTTGAAGCTGTGGTCTGCTATGTGAGCTTAGAAAAGATGGCTTAAAAAGACTGAATGTTGCAATGACAACAAGGGGGTATTATATCTTAATCTTTTTACAGAGTACCAGTGGTCCCTTTGATGTATCCTTCTGTTGCCCGTCTGAGTTCAATGTTATTAAGATTGTAGAATCTGTTAAGTGGTGTAAAGGAGAGAAAGTAGGATCTTCTCATGCTTTTGGGCATAGTTCTGTTTCCTGTGTGTTCGTTATCCCTCAGATAACCTGCTTTTCAGATTTCAAGGTAGGGTGGTTGGATATGGGTCCCTGGAACAGGGACCCAATAGGCACTTGTGACCAAGCAGGTCATGAGGACCATGGCACATGGTGGCTGAAGTACCAGCCTTCATTCTTCCCCACTTACCCAGCTCATACATTTGGAAATGAAATTAGGAAGAGATACTGGTGCTCTGGCAACTACCACATTGACAGAATGGTGTTCATTTTACCTTAGTTGCCAGGCAGAATGTATCCATCGATCCTCCTGCTTTTAGTCTGGGAAGGAAGTCATGAGACCTCCCCTCTCCTTGGCTTCAAGCAAAAAGTGGAAATTAAACTGTGTATAAGACTCCACCACATCTGTTATTGTTTGTTAGATGCTGGCAACTTGCTTATGCACTGCAAGGCAGAAATGTGAATTACAACCATCCTCTGTAACACCTTAATTTTATGATCTAAACCTCAGAGTACCTTTAGAGGCCAAGTGAGTTTTAATTAAGTGTGTGGGGAATCTCTTCTAAGTCTGTTTGTATTGTTCTCTCTGAGGAATCAGAGAGGAGAAAATGATATGTGATGTTTTATTTAAATTTCCTTTTATTTTTCATTTACATGGTATTATGATTTTTTAACAGCTACAAACAATGAGATTCAAATGCAAAGTCCAACTGTTTTTAGCATCAACCAGGTATCTGGTATCTTCTTGGCAATCTAGGATCCAGAAATCAATGAATAAATTGCCATCATCCAGTGAATAAAACAGTCATCTGAATAAGAACAGCACAGATTTGCCCTTTCACTTCACTAACATGCACTGTAGGCACAATACCTTAGACATGATGCAATTTCATGTTTTGCAATATGTGCTTTTTTGTGAAACAACATATGTCTTCAGTTGTGATTGTTTGAAGGTAACTGCTATAAACTTGATGGCTATTATTATGTCTGTTGCAGTTGATTAGTCATTCTAGAAGCCATTTTTTCCCTGCTAGTGGAAAAGATGACTTTAATATAAATTAGCTCAATAATAATATTTATTAAAAAAAAGTCAACAATCTGTTCCTCCTAGCATGCATCTTATACGGTATTAAGAGTGAAAGCACATATTATCATGTTAATAAAAATACTGAAATAAAAAGATTTATAAAAGAATAACAGTAAAAAATCTTCTCCATCAGGTGTCCTAACTACTTAAGTGTGTAATTATAGAAATGACACAATGTTTATGCAAGTGACTTAAGAATAACAATGAAGTGCAGTGTATTTTCTACTGAGGAAGATTTATATAAATACATGTGCCCCAGTAGGACTTTTCACAGGACAAGAGAGAAGTAAAAGGGAGAGGCATGCCTTAATGCACCGTCAAAAGGGCATGAAGGCACTGCTTTGGAATATGAGGTTTCATTGATGTCTGAAAGGTCAGTGCTTGGTCTCATTTTTCTTTTGCTGTATTTTATATATATATATTTATTATCATTTTATATTTTATATATATATATTTATAATATATATATATTTTATAAAACTTTTTTTTTTAATAAAGAAAAAAAAAATAGATAATTTTTCAAGTATTTGTACAGAAGGAGTGCCAGTGTAAACAATGATTAAAGCTGTGACACTTAAAGCTCTATACTATGCCGGGTGAATAAGAATCTGAAAAGGTGAGAGGATAAATGTTTGCATTTACTGCTTGTCTCTCTTTTTCACAGTCTCTGTTCCACTTTATAGATCTCAATTACTCCTGATCCAAGACAGAAATCTAAGCTCTATATCTTACCTCTAGATATGTGCCTAATCACTGAACTATAGAGCAAATTAATCCTCTTTATATCCAATTCTTACTCTTTATAGGCCCTTTTCATCTCTAATCTTCCCACTATGACATGAAAATGTACCCTGCAGCACTGCCTTATGATGTCAAAATCATAGAATGGCCTAGGTT
>VYZU01064771.1:0-11378 GCA_013401355.1 Ceyx cyanopectus | reverse complement strand
AAAGATTAAAGTAAAGATTAAATAGTCATAGTAAAGATTAAAGTAAAATAGGAGGCAAGGTACAGTTGAAGTAGCAAAAGCTGCATGAAAAATTGTTTCAGGTGTGCAGGGGTTTTTTTTCACTGGCTTTGACTGCTTTGCTTGCTCTGTGGGCAAGCTTAATACTCATCAATTTTCTCACCCTCCTGACTCAGACCACGTGATTGATGTGATGTTGCATTGAAGTGATCCATTTACTAGTTGTTTCAAGTTCACTACACCGAACTATGTCCCTTGAGCCTCTCTTGTTAAGGCAACCTGAGGTAGGTAGTCCTTACCATCAGGGAGTTTTGCTGATACTCATTTCACTGATTTGGCATAGAGCCCATGGTGGAGTGTATGCACTTCAGTGTTTAATTCTTCCTTATGCCTGAATACTGCTGTGGCAAACCAGCTGGAGAGGAGGAGGGAACTAAACAGTTGCTCATGCACATTTACGGGAAGTGTAAATTTGAGGCATTGCAGTTGGCTAAACAGTGACGATGGTAAATCTTGTCTCAGGGTTGTTGCCAGGGAGATTGATGGCTCTATTCAGAGGCTGGTCATGTCCAGAGTCAAAAGGAAGGTAATGAGGGGGTGTGTTATGGATGCCTTTGCACAGAGGTGGACCTCAGATTGTACTAATGGGACATAAATTGCCCTAAGTTAGATCTGGTCACTATTTAGTAGGGTGAAAGGGATGGATGTACAGCGCTGAACATTGTCTCCCTCACAATGTGATCCTTAGTATGTACTGTGTCAGCTCAAATGAAGGAGTTCACAGTTTCCTAGGGGAATTGATACATTTCCCTCAGCTTGGCTATTTATCTCCCAGGACAGGGTAAAGCCATTATTTTTATCTGGGGAAGCATATTTCATATAATGTTGTGGTGGATTTCTGCCAGATTTCCCTACATTAACACTGCAATGATCTATATGATCTAGACTTTCTAAAGACCTTTTTTGCTTTTGCTGGATCAAGGAAGGAAGGACCTGTTCTTTAAGCATCGCTCAGATGTAGACGCTTTATGTAGACAAGTTACACTCTATCCCTTATGCCCTCCTCTTAATTTTTCTAAAGGGCTTTCAAGAACCTATTCAGTTACACTCTTGGCTTAAGGGAGGTCTGATGGGATGAATTCAGTTACAGAAATGACCTGTTCTAGTTCTGACTGTGACTTGAAATGTTTTGGGTTTTTTTCTTTTTTTGAAAGACTCACTGTAACTGTAGGCAGATGGTACATAGGTTGTCAGGATTTATCTCTACCTTGCAACTCTTCATTCATGGCTACTCTAGAAAATGCTGCTGAAATTGATCTAAAAAGTCTTTTGGTGGTTGTTTCTTCACCTTATTCCAATCTGCCAATACAGACCACGATGTTTCACTGTGTCTATATTTATTTCTTAGCTAGGAAAGAAAACATCTGTTAATCTCCAGAGGAGAGAAATTACTAAAACTTAACTCTCTCACTAAAATTTTGCAGATATTTTTACTAGTATATTACTATGTATATATTACATAGATTATTACAGAGTTTTGAGACTTGATCTTAGTCATCAGTTACAAGGCTGCTGCTTATTAAAAGCAAACATTTTATGTCAAATGATTTAGATTGGAGAATTCAAGATTACTGGTGATATGCTTTCATCCTGAACTTAGAGATGAGTTTTCAGACAGAAGTATGTATACTTTTTTTTTTTTTTTTTTACTAAGGACACCACTGTTTTTACGTTTCTCTTGTTCAGTCAGATAAATAATACCCTCGTGTAAGGACCAGAGCCCCAGGGAATTAAGTGGCATGCAGGCTACTGGTCCACTTTCCCCTCAATATGTTCTACAAACTCTTTCAAGCCACTTCTTTTCATTCACTACTTACTGTACCATGGTATTTCAGCAACATCTGCAGGATTGGTGCATGGGGCACAGTGTCCCCCAACACAGTCTTTGACCCTGGACAACTACTCCTAACTCATGTTTGAACACCTGAAGCCAGTTTCTGAGTTGTTCTCATTTTTCGCAGCACTCAGGCTGTGGCAAGAAAGAAGCTAAGATCTGAAAATGGTTGTTGTTCTGAGTTAGAACTAATTCTGTTCAGTGATTTTACTTTTCAGCTCAGTCTCTTATAAGTAATTGCACTTTCTGAAGTTAATGCCATATTTTTGCAGTCAGTGTCTGCTTCTAGCAGTGATAGTGATAGATGTTCACAGTTACTACCAAGGAATGGTGTGCAGAAAGACTCTTGCTCCTATAGAAACCAAGGTTACTGCTAAATCTTGTGTAACACGTTAGGGGTGCAGAAAGCAAAATTCATACCTGCAGGGAGGAGTGTCCAGGACAGGTGACATGAAACTGACCAGAGTGACATTTCATTCCATATATGTCATATTCAGTATAAAGCTGTAGAATCATGAGGGTCAACCTCTCTTATTCAATGTACGGCATCTGAGAAGGACTCTGCCATTTTGCCTTTGATCCCAATCCATGCATTCCTAAATCCAGTTCCATAATCAAGCTCCTGAACCTGGTTCCTTTCTGCTGTTGAGTCCAGTTGGGACTCTCCCAGATGCCCACAGCATCAATGGTGTAATTACATAAATGATGTAATTGCCATCAGGGCATTCAGTTCAATATTGTTTTTGTAGATGTCTATGTATTTAATTTTGTTGTTATTATTTTCAGTAAAACTATATTAGTTTTCTTTCCCAGTCCAGAAGTCTCTGTCTCTTATTGTCTTTTTCTTCCCCTTGGGAAAGAAGAGGAATTAATAGAGATCATTTATCATTTGCCTGCTGTCTGGCCCAGCCCTATACCTTGTGAGCTGTCCATCACATGATCTGGGTGAAGGCAGAAGTGCTGTAGCTCATCTGAGGCCATGGTTTACATTTATAGGGATAGAAGTGAGAGCTATGCACCACAGTCTGTCTATGGCAGCAACCTCAGAAACCACTATAATCTGTTCTGGTGGTCAGGAAAGAACAGCTATGTCCTGAAAGCAATGAGCTTTAATGTACTTTTTTTATTTTGCCCCTTCTCTGCAACATTAGACAACCTCTCAACACAGCAGAGCATCTGAGATACAGTCAGTAAGTACCAAATGTTCCTGTTTTCCTCCTCTATGCCCTTTGTCAAATGCCAGTGACATTCTCAAAACCTTCATCAAAAGTGTTACTAAACTGTTAAATCTGTTTTGTGTCAGCAGGTCCCAGTCTAAGTGCTAATGCCATACCACAGCTAATGAGCTGCTAAGAGCTGTGTCTGATGTTTGAAATCCCAGTGGTGCTGCATCCCAGAGTTTAAAGCCTGAACTTGATGGAGTCCAAACAAACAAACAAAAAAAGATATATCTCCAAAAGGATGCCCAGTGCCTTAACTCACATGATATTCACTTGATCAAAATATTAGTTCTTCGGGGATATTCAAAGATTGATATGTACTATGCACATAATACATATTCAAAAGAGCTCAAAAAAACCTGCAGTTCTGAGGTTTATCTTCTGCTGATGTTTAAAGTTACATGTTGCTAAATTTAGGGAGATGCCTGATTTGTGAAATATATGCCCTGAGTTAGGTCACTTTCCTAAATTCTTGTGTTTTAGAGATAGGGCAGGACTTCCATCTATTAACCCAACTGATGTAATTGCATAAGGAAGGAACATCTATGATCTGGCATATATTTGATTAAATCTATGACAAAATCTGCAATTCAAGAATTATAGGTTTTCTACACTTTTCTACATTTTTTTTTTCTACAGATTTCTACACTAAAACCTAGAAGAATATGGGGACAACAGTAATGATGCACTCATTAATGCTATGTTTAAAATTAATTCTAAAGATTTGGAGGGGGAAAGTCCAAAGGTATAAGCTTTAACCTTTGCCCTTACAAATAATGAGATGCATTGGTGATAGGTCATATAGAAGATTGTCAGTGGTGTTGGATTGCCATATGCTGAGGAAAATTTTAGTATGATAAAAATGGGTGAAAAATTAATCTGCAATTGACTTCTTCTGAGAAGACCAAAGTAACATGTTCTAACTCTACTGATGACTCCTCTCCTGCTGCTGCCTGGTGCTTTGTTTTAGCTGGGGAATGGGGTTTGGAAAGTGGTGGGAGCGGGGCTGTGTAGGACTGTAGGTTTTGGGGGAATTTTTTTATGTAATGGCAATTTAGAAAAATATTACATGCATATTATCACATCACCACCACCAGCCCAGTAAACCTCACTTCTCTGAGATATATATACTTTCAAATTGTCCAGCTGTTTCCTGATTTGGGGACTGTGGAGTGTCCCAAATTTCTGATATAGTTGGTGGAAGCAACCACTATTAGAAAGTCGTTTTAGGCTGTCTAGTAATTTGAGATCTCAGAAATGTTTCTTGTCAATATGGTTATTTAAAAACTGGTATTGGCATTTGCACAGAGACAACACTGTTTGGTACTGAGTTGAATTCAGCATCTCAGCCCTGGGTGTAACACAGCAGTCAAAAAGCTGACAGAGTTGCACAGTGTGACCCCCCCAAAGAATTTAGCTGTTGTACTTAGTCACTAGGAAATTCTAGGGATGGAACAAGAGCTGAAATCCCACTTCTCTAAAATCTAAATATGTTACATCAACACATATGTTCTTTCTAAAGGGCATCTCTCATCATTAGGACAGGCAGATGGAATATCTAAGTCAGTGTAATGGTAGGTTCAAAAAGACATTTCAAGTACCTGCTATGCAAGATTCTGAGTATTTAAAAGAGTAGCTCTGTTGAGGTAATTTCTGTGGCAGCTCAGCATGTGATCTGTGTTATGTGTTTCATTGTAACCAGTGAAGTGCCCAAAATCGGTTTTTCTGCAAAGGGCAGCCTGAAGTTCTTAGACCCTCAACCTGCTCATGTCTTAGGGGACATATGTAGTAAATTTGGCTCAAAGCAGAGACAGTAACTTCTCCTGACTGCCTCAGTCTTTATATTACTACAGCTATGCCAGTGTGAAATACTGTAATATGATCACCCTGCTCTAGCACTGTTCTTTAGGCATCTTCCTTGAAAAACAAAAACAGGATAGATGGACTTCACCTGACCAGGTCAAACCATCTTGTTAGGAAGTCAGGAATATTACTGGGACCCTTGCCAGTCTAAGAGTACTTGAACAGACAGCTCTTATTTCCTATCAATACGTCTTAATCCTCCAGGACCATTGGACAATACAAAAGCAGAAAGTATAACTGGAATGGGGAAAAAAGTAAGCAAGAGAAAAATTAGCTCTGCTCAGTGACAAGAAGTCTTCTTTGGGGAGAAATGTGGGTCAGGGAGTGCCAAATTATCTTTCTTCCAGAGTTACAGGTTGTAATGGGAGCTTCACTGGGAGAAGAGACTAGAATTTTGGGCTTCTGTGTTCACTGGCAGTGGGCTAGGGCACTCATGCCAGTTCTTTTTTTGAGTGCATTCCTTTTGCACTCCTTTTGCACAGTGGCATGCCCATTGACAAGCATGCCCTGTGGAGTTAGAGAGCTAAGTTTGAACTACAGTCAAAAGCCCTATTCTATACATATCCCATATCCTAGGCAAGTACTATAAATACTATACCATTATTCAAAAAGATGGCTATTGCTGTTTCCTCTCCATCTCTAGTAAACATGTTGGGTAGTTTTTTTTTCTGTACAGGATCAAGTCTAAGTATGGCTTTCTCTTTATCCTAAAGTTTGTAAGTCCCCATTTTTCTTCTTCAAAATAAAAACTGAAGTCATTAGTCAGTTAATAGAATTTCTAATGACTTCGTTTCTCCCTGGATGATTGAATTAATATCCTACATCCTCAATGCCTCCATTGCATAATGATGCTTCACATGCACAGGAGCAAAACTATTCAGCGTACAAATACTGTGATGATGAGTGCTCCAGCTGTAACACACCTCTATAGATACAAGAGCACAGAAGCAAACTGATCATTTCAGGTGTTCTTCTGTTTATTAATTTATAAACTCCAAGTCAGACATCAAATTTGTAAAAAAAATAAGATCATTCCCATCCCCCCCAACAAAACAAAACAAAAAGCTTATTTATTTCTGCTAACAATAAATGTACTTATTTTTTCTCCTGTGTGAGTGGTTGTCCTGGTTTGGGTGAAAAGCAAGCAAATTCTGTTCAGTGATTTTACTTTTCAGCTTAAGTTTCTAACTAACTGCACTTTCTAGAGTTAGCAGCATGTTTTGCAGACAGTGTCTGCTTCTAACAGTGATAACACCTCATGTTTACAGTTACTGCCAGGGATGGAATGCAAAACCAAGGCCATGGCTAGAGTTTGTGTGTTGCACTGGGGGGTGCAGAAAGTGAAAGACCACACCTGCGGGGAGGAGCGGACAGGACAGGTGACCCCAAACTGACCAACGAGGTATTCCATCCCATACACGTCATATCCAGTATATAAGCTCGGGGGGTCCGGAAGTTCGTCCCTTCTTCTTCGGGAGTCCTTCTCTTTTTGGCCCTTCTTTTGGATTGCCTTCTTCGGATTGCCCTCTTTTTGGCCCTTTTTGCCCTTATTGCCCTTCGCTCGCCCTTTTGGTCCCTTCTTCGCCCTGTTCCGGCCCTTCTCGTCCCTCTTCGCTTCCGGTCTACCCCTTTGGCTTTGGCTCTTCTCTTCGCTCCGAGACCCGGTGCCAGAGTCCAGCTCCTCCACAGCGTCCGTGAGGGTGACGTAATTACCATCGGGGGGAGGTTGGGTTCGGTACTGGCTTTGTACATATTTGTATATACTTCATTTTCATTTTTTTAAATTAAATTGTTTTAGTTCCTTTTTCTAATCACTAAGTCTCTCTCCCTTATTCCTTTTCTCTCCCCTTTGGGGAGGGAGGGGGGTTAAAAGAGAGCGGTCTGTTATCGGTCTGGGGGTTGCCCTGACCCCAAACCGCGACAGTGGTACATGCACATATTCGTGATATTGGCTATGTATCCTTACTCCAGGATTTTAGGTATAAAGGATATTTGGTAGACTGTGAAGAATGCAATTTACTTTAAATGCAGAATTATTTTGGTGTCCCTCAAGTTAAAGCATGCTAAATAACAACCTAACCTTGGAAAATAGTCTAGTGACTATCTGTAACTAGTCTAAATTTAATGTGTGGTTTCTTCAGCTTTTCAAGTATAATAACAGTATCCTTTTAGGGCATGCATCTTAAACATTTTGACCTCTCTTGCAGACACAGGTTTGTTGTTCCCTCTGTGCTCTTTCGGATAACATTGCTATAGAGTAGAATAAGGTAATTCAATAAGTTACTGGAAAGCACTTTTCCATATACACTAAATCAACAAAGATTGCTCAGCAGTTAAAAAAAATGCAATAAAGTACTTTGATTTACCATATGTCTACAGAAAATCTAAACTGAGTCAGTGCAGTTGTTACTCTTGTTCAGTGAATGCTGACACTGCACTTCACACTACTGAGAAGGTGGAATACAAGAACGTTGGCTCAAAGATCTTGTAATTTTGCAAATCACAGCAGACTTTCCAAATGCAGACCTTTATAAGGAGAAATAGGATTTTCGAGCTATTCCACCTATTTTTTTGTGCAAGTCACGGGATGGTCTTGTGCTCCTCACAAACCAGAGGCACAAATCTCCATTGCTCTACCAAGTTCCTTTTTATGCAGATGACTACCTGCCCTCTGATATCCCTGTACCCAGCTGTGTGTCTGGGGAAGATCACAGAATCACAGAATCACAGAAATTAGGGGCTGGAAGGGACCTAGAAGATCATCTAGTCCAACCCCCCTGACACAACAGGATCATCTAGACCAAGTCTCTCAGGAATAGATCCAGGCAGGTCTCCACAACCCCTCTGGGCAGCCTGTTCCAGAGCTCTGTCACCCTCACTGAGAAAAAGTTCTTTCTTGTGTTGANAGGTTCCCCCTCAGTCTCCTCTTCTCCAGGCTAAAGAGCCCCAACTCTCTCAGCCTCTCCTCAGAAGGGAGATGCTCCACTCCCCTAATCATCTTGGTGGCCCTGCGTTGGACTCTCTCCAGCAAATCTCTACCTTTTCTGAACTGGGGTGTCCAAAACTGGACACAGTACTCAAGTACTCAAGATTTAGGTTTAATTAGCAAGGAGAGGTCACTGGAGTCATGGTTCACTTATGTGTTAAGTTCTTAGAATAAATAAAATTAACATAAAGAAAAATTATTTTCTTGGTCTCCTCACTACCATCTGTTTTCTGAGAGGGTGCTCCACAAGAAAGGTCATGTGCAGTGCAGGTGATGTAATAGGTGACCCACAGCTCTCAGCATTACATACATACTTTCTAAAGACAAGAATATAATGTTGGCTACAGGAATTAGAAGTGAGACAGATCCATTATTTCACTTGTGTCCCATTTGTCACTGAAAATTAAAACACATGTTTAGCTTTTGTGCTTCGTTCAAATTCTTAAATAGGTCACTTTACAGATTTTCTTGCAATTGTGCTTTACAGCCAAGCTTTGTAATGGAAAAAAAGATTCCATGGTATTCCACAAAAGCACTTTCTTAAGCTTTTCTTCTTGTTTCTTGTAATGATATGGTTAAGAGGCACAAGAGTTTGCGCCTTTTAAAAGTCTGGGACTTGGAATGATAAATTGTATCTATAAAGGTTTTACAATTAAGTTAACATATTTAAAGTGGCAGTTTTGGTTTGTTTTGTGTGGTTTTTTTTGTTTTGGTTTTTTTTTTTCAATCTAGAAATGACCAATAGACCTTTTAATCTTAACTTCACTCCTAGGCTATTAAATCTTACTAGCAAGCTTTACAATGTGTTTCTGGGTATTGTATCTCAAAGAAAGGCATGTAACTTAGTTTAAACCACCATAATGGGAACCCTTTGTTTCCCTTGGCAGAAAGGAAAGTGACTTGATTTACATTGGTATCATTTCAGATGCCAGTGACTTCTGACAGAGAGATCAAAGAGAGCAGAAAGGATTTTAAATAGCTTCATAATCTGCTTTGTAACTTAATGTGATCAAGTGAAAGTCATCAATATACCATTTTGAAGATGAAAATCTTCTCATATAAAACCCATTTAGGGGAGATAGGAAGAAATACTATAGTGCAGGCTGTGACTACAGCATGCCTGCTATAGGGATGAGGCACTGTTCTGTATGTATCCTCTGCTGCCAAGCTACCACAGAGGATGGTCATTAGTATAAAAATAAAATGATACCCAGTGCTTCCAAATGCTATGCAGAATTCCTGCTGTGTTTCTTGCACGAAGAAAAGGCAGAGGGAGGAGTTTTCCTCAGGTATTCTCAACCCCATAGCATTTCTGTGCAATATTCAACTTGTGTTAGTCCTGCAAAGAAACGATAAATTTCTGTAGTCTCCATATGGATCTTTAATTAATCCAAATGAATACCAGCACCATCTCTCCTAGTAACATTTGCAAATATGTGTAAAACCAGTGAAGGCATATTTCTATATGAGAATTACAAGCAAAATTGGTATCTGTTTATATGAGTTATAAATGGTAAGAGTTTGACATGGGATTTTATGAAGCATCATTTCAAATGTCATTGGTTCCAGAACAAAAGTTGTTAAATTCAGTCAAAATTATATGCTAAGCCAAGTACATGCTTGTTTTGTCTATTTTAAACAAAGTGATAAAATTGCTTAGAAATGGTAACATTAGTTAGAAAAATATTGAAAACTTACTAATGTTAAAATCATTGCAAGACCAAAACAGCTCTTCAGATTTCAATCTGTATCTGTTATTTAGACTGTTAGCTACTTCACAGTTTGAAACCATTATAGATCATCCATAAATTCCAACAGATGTTCTGCAAAACTGCAGGCTGATGTTTCACTATATTCTGGAAGCCATAGAAGTAAGAATGCTTTTCTGCATTATCAAAAATATCCCACAGGTTGACCAAGAAATATTTAGAATGTTTCCTGTCTTTTTTCATTTCTAAATAGCTGAAATTCTGATAGATAGCTACTTGAAATAATTTTTTATTCATGTATCTGTAGTTGATGTGCAGGAAAAAATAATTTAAAATAATTTTGCAACACTGTCACATGATCCAGCAATGCTGCCAAAGGTCATCTAGAAGAGCATATATCACATGAGAAGTGTATGTCTCTTCATGTCACTCTAAAAAGAGTCAGTTATTGTTTGATCCAAGCTAGAAATTCAATTCCCTGCAGTAATTTAGCATAAATTTCTTTAGAGATCCTCATATATCCTTCTAGATCAATTTGTTTTTTAACACCAATTGACGACAAATGCTTTGTGGAGAGACTAGCACCTGGGTATATTTAAGGAGACAATGCATCCACTTAGTTCTTTAGAGATTATGTTAAAATCAGTGTTTTAGGATCAATAGAAGAAAAGGGAAAAAAACTCCAAAGCACCCTGCCAAATGTGGAAAGCCATGATTTACTCCCCGAGGACTGAAAGTTACAAATCCAATGGTCTCTATCATAATGAACTGGCCCTTGACCAGTGAGGTGATGGCAATAGTAATTTGTAAATCTCAAAGCCTAGGCGTCAGAGCTTGCAACCCCTAGACTTCCATGGTGTATTTCACTTCCAAATGCTGAAAGAAATCCTATGCTCCTGGGAACTTTGCCAGCAGTAGCTTTGGAAATGAAAGTACATTGGTTAGGAAGGATTTAAAATGAAAAATAATTTGCTTTCTATGTGGATTGATGTAGCTATTCTTTGTAACTTTGTCTGGCAGGGAAAGTGTACACGTGCAAGTTTTCTGATAGGTGATTTCAAGGGGAAGAGATGAGGTGGAACCTCACTGAACTTGGTGGCAGAGCTGGATCTGAAAAGGGCAAAGGAGTGGTGGCAGCTTCTTGTCCTTGGATTGCCAGCCTGAACTCCCACTGACAGGGCAGTAGGTGCTTCTTTTGGGCCCTGACTTCCAGTTCTGTAACACCAGTTTATGGAGAAGGGTATCTCTGCAAGCACAGAAATAAACAAAGCCATCTCTCCCTCCCTCTTACAAATTAACTGTCCCTTGTACATCCTGCAACTGCTTCCATTACAGGCTTCTAGACAGCAGATTAAATTGTTTTTTTTTCTTCTAAGATTTGCATGATGTCTTTTTTTGTGCTTTCATCTGAGGCAGAGAAAGGCTTAATCAGTGACCAGAAACTTTGAAGAAAGGATACTATCTATTCTGAGCCAACAGCTCTGCAAAAGAGACACCACTTCAGTCCCACTTCATAAAAGAGTGAAAACCTTGACCAGCTGCTGCTCTGACAAGCAGCTTGGCATGGTACTTGGATCGGTGCAAGCAGAGATCCCTTCACTCAGCGGACACAGATGCTTTCAGATTGAGGTTTAGTGATCCCTCTTTCTGTCTGGTCTGTTGCCATCTCAGGATCAGTGTATTCCAAA